>JASNJN010000028.1:0-30747 GCA_030180075.1 Mikrocytos mackini | reverse complement strand
GTGCATTGTTAGACTTATTAGGCCGTATCGACTCTTTAAAGTCACCCTAAGAGTCTGTATTTGTCATTCACTTTTTTCAATATTATTTTTTTTAAAAAGCACATTTTTTATTGGTAGTGACTATAATTCGTGTTCAAAACAGGTACGTTTTGTGTAAAATGATATCAAAATCGCGTGTTATGAATTTTAAATGATAAAAATGCCGTATAAAAAAGTAAAAAAATTCGACAAAATAGATTACTCAATTTAAAAAATGTTCAATACTATAGTATCGCTCAGTTATATACTACTCAATTTTCTAATAAAATAACATATTTGATGGATAATAAACAAATGCAAGAATCATAGAACGCATAAATTATATAACCAACCGGTAGTTTTAAAAATAGACCAACAAAATGCAATTCTTGTCTAAATTTCAGATTTTTGTTCCGTATAGGTGTGTACCCTAAAGAAAATTATGCACTAAATCGAGAATCTACTGTATCACAATTTAATTATTTAAAAATAACAATGATTTTAACCAACAAGGTTCACTGTATAGGGGGTTTCAATCATATCTTCTTTAACCTTATTCCTCGTTAATTAAGAATTTGGTGTCATTCTCTTTTATAACATTCTACCTTAGTTATCCTTATATCATTATTCCACGTAAGTGTTGCCCTTGATAAATAGCCTTTATATAACGTTTTATGGGCTTTATGCGTTGTRTGTATTAATGAGTTTTAYGRGTTGTGTGKTTTAATGAGTTGTATGAGTTTTATGGGCTGTGTGGATTGTGTGTATTAATGAGTTGTGTTGGTTGTATGAGTTGTATGAGTTTTATGAGTTGTGTGGGTTGTGTGTGTTGTGTGGTTGTTTTTTTTAATGAGTTTTATGGGATGTGTGGATTGTGTGTATTAATGAGTTGTGTGGGTTGTGTGGGTTGTGTGGGCAGGGTTGTAAGGTAAAAACCACCTGGTTTTTACCACCCTGGTAAAAACTGGATATTACCGTCATGTCATAAACCTTTTTGACGTTTTACCCGGCATAAACCTAAAATTTGGTAGGAACTAATTTTTGGAAGATTTTGGGGATAAAATTTTCGATTATTAGCAAATTTTTATTTTAATATTTTATTGCTTTGATTTTGGAGATTTTTGATTTTTCAGGGAATATTTTATTTCTAATCTCCTGAGATTACGTTAAGTAATTCCAACTGAGATTATTTTTGGAATTTTTAAAATATTTTCAAAATATAAATTTTTGAGGTTTTTGACATGGTTTAATCCGGTTTATACCGGTTAAAACCCATGTCATGTCATAAAGGGTTTATGCCTGTCATAAACGCAACCCTGTGTGTGGGTTGTGTGTTTTGTGTGGGTTGTGTGTTTTGTGTGGGTTGTGTGTTTTGTGTGGGTTGTGTGTTTTGTGTGGGTTGTGTGGATTGTGTGTATTAATGAGTTTTATGGGTTGTGTGGGTTGTGTGGGTCGTATACGTTTATTTTGGGTACAGGATAATTACACCATATAGACAGACGTATAGAAACACTTCACGGAAATTTCTTCTTTTGTTTATTATCAGATCTACTGAATAGAGAATTACTGGCTCAATTGACAAGGCGAATAGTGAGCTAAATAATATAATGGTGTTTAGCAGTACAGTCAACCCTGGGTATAAGAAAAAACGAATTATCCAAAAAATTTGTGTTGATTATAGAAGGTATTTGCTTATAGGAGGGTGGATTTTGGTAAAACATGGTATATTTGAATAAAATCAATTTTTTGGTCGATATTTGGTTCCGGTATAATATTAAAGGTCTTATTGTAAGGTTTACGATTGAATGAACAATTTTTTAACGATTTTAAAAAATCGTTCAAAAAATTTAAAATTCCCATTATATCGCTTCTTTTAATATTATTTTCCCATAGTAATTCTCTACAATTCAACTGCAATATGATTGATACAAGAATATATTTGAATAGAATAAAAATATAGTTTTATATAGTTTAGAGCTTTGTCTAACATTATTGTTCTCATCAGAATTTTGTATGTAAATTGAATGTAAATAAATATAAGTATATATAATTGAAAAACATAGATTATCTTATTTTTAACTCAAATCTCATGGATATTATATTAATTCGACGATGCACATTCCTTCGTTGTTCATTATATGATAAATTAAAAAACATATTTGAAATTATTTTTAAAAGAAAAGTATAATAAAAATTTCACCAAAACTAATTGAAATGGATTATTTAACCAATAATATTGATAGATTAATGTTATCCATTCGAAATAAACGTATTCCTTTCAATTCCGTCAAGATTTGTTTTAATTTTAGATATTAATTGAAATATCAATGGATTGTTTTTGAAATATACGTACAATATATCTATTTTAAGCCATATGTTAACCTTATGTTAAACATATAACTATTTTAAAAGCTTGGTAAATTATGCAACAGATAAGTACCAAATAAAAAACGATATTTTAAAGATAAATTTGGGCTAAATTATCAAAATACCAAAATGTGATTATAAAAATATTTTTTGTAATCACCCCACTTTCATTCTGACGAAACCACAAATGCTTGTATACAAACTGTTATATGGTGTTTATAAGCTATCATATATAAAATTTGGACCAAATTATGGTCTCGTTCGAAAAATAATTTTTTGAATTTGGGTGTTTTTGGGCATTTTTGGGCTGTTTTTTAGTGACTATAAGCACACTTTCTTATAGGAATTTTCTTATATCCAGGGTTGACTGTATATAAACAGACTGAAAATGCCAATTGAAGTTTATTTTTCAAAATGTTCAAAAATAAACAAATCATTGGCGTTAAAAGCGGCTGAAAACCGATATAAGTCATTTTCGCCACATATAAACATATTCTGAGAAAAAGTTATTTCCTATGAAATATGGAAAATGTGCAATATAGGGTTCGTTGGTAATGACTCTGCTATTTCTAAACGCTTTAACCACAACTCCAATGAAATCCAACATGTCATCTAGGAAATTATTGCTTCTAAATACATGCTTTAAGACAAGTTGCAACAGATGTGATGCAAAGCTCATTGGTTTGAAGAACCCAGAAAATTTAGAACGGTTCGTGAAGTCAAACCCCCGGGTCATTTCATCTTTTTCTACAATCTCATACAACTCTTCCAAGTCCTGTTCAACTATATATTCAATGTAGTTTTGGAACAGCTGTACGCTTAATAACATAGCCGGACAACCATCTGAAGTAACTGATACAAGCTTAGTTCCGTCTAAAAAGAATTCGTCGGAGATAATTTTTAAAATTCGATTGATTGTAATGCTTTGAGAATCAGGGATTTCTCTGTAATCCATCCTTCTTACACAAACATCTCCTAGGTTATCTACAGTTTTTATCAACGTACCAAGAACAGCACGTCGATTTGAAGTCCAAACATCGATACTAAGACTGTAACTTTCAGCGTTAGAACAAATTTCAATAAGTTTCTCTTTGGCTTCTTGGTATCTTAGGTTGATCTGTTCTTTGATTAATTGAATGTAAGGAATCTTTGTATTTGGAAATAGATTTGAGGAAATTACTTTCATAAAATTGCCATAAAGTATATTGTATGGAACATAATCAGAGATTATTGCTGTGGCAAATATGTCGGGGCATAACTTGACTCTCTTTCTGGTTTTATTTGTTGTTGTATTAGGTTCTTCGTTATATTTCGCCTTCCAGTATTCTATAAAACGACCCCTGTGTGATTTCTCAATGTGCGTTTTAAGATTGGATTTAGTTGTGGGGTATATTTTCGGAACCTTCTTACAAAAACAAGTATATATGCCATCTTCGAAGGTGTAAAACTCTTGTATAATGCCGTGGATTATAGTTTCTGTCATTATATAAATTTTAAAATTTTAAAAAGTTAAAACATTCCAATATCAACAAAATATAAATTACTATGCACTTTTATTTTACAGTTCCGAATCTATTTGGTTATTAAGGGTTTATAAATACAAATAATTAAAAATAACATGATTAATTTATTAAACTAATAATATTTATCAATTAATATTCGTAATACTCTTTACTAATAACATAATTACATGTCTGTAGCAATATAATCAAAATTTAAGTTATGAACAAACAATTAATTTTAATCGATTTTAAATTACTCGAAATTAACATAATTAATAATTTTTTAAACACTGTTAAAAAGATTAATTAAAGGGTTAAATGGTTTTTTTGTTAAATAATGACATTTTTTGTGTTAAATTTCAATATATTTTGTGGTTTAAAATGTAAAATTATGTGTACGAAATATACAATTTGTGTTTTAAAAAAATATTAATTGTGTGCAAAATACAAATTTTGTGTTTCAAAATTTTTAACAAGATTTTTTTAAATTAGAAAGAATGTTTATGGGGTTTTATGGACAAATGTGAAATTACATTTTGACCATTTTTCTGACACAGAAATTTCGAAATTTAACACAGTTTTCATTTTCGTGTCCAATTTTCAATTTTTGTACACAAATCCTAAAATATGGGAACAATTTCCAAATTTTACCTTTTTACCAGAATAAAAAAACACAAAATTGAAATTCCGTACACAAATTAAATCGGAGCCTTAATTAAATGGTAACTTATCATTTTGAAAGCTTTCTATTTTACTTCTAATTAGCTTAAAATAAACCTGTTACTGTATTATTGTGCTAAATTAATTATATTGTAAATTTAGACTACCTCGACAAATACTAACTTATTTATACTGTGTTTGTGTGTCTTCCGATTATCTTTATAGCCAAATCAATGTCCTTTGCCTGAAGAGTTACTCTCTTCGCGTGTATACAGTAGCATTGGGCGTCATCTAATACAGTTGAAACCCACAGCTCCATGGCGGTCTGTAGACATTCAAGGGCGACTTTCTGGAATCTCAACTCAGACTTGAACATGTGAGCACAATCTCTGACCAGTCTCTGGAAAGGAAGTTTTCTGGTGAGACACTCTGTTGTCTTCTGGTATCTTCTGACTTCTCTCAAAGCAACTGTTCCTGGTTTAAATCTGTGGGGCTTCTTCACTCCTCCTGTAGCAGGAGCAGATTTTCTTGCGACCTTCGTTGCGAGTTGTTTCCTTGGAGCCTTTCCTCCAGTTGATTTTCTTGCGGTCTGTTTGGTTCTTGCCATTTTGTTTTCTTGTTATAGATTTTTGGAAATAAATGTAAACAGTTTGTAAGCAAAATGATTATATAATAGATGTTTTTATTTCAACTAAAATATGAAATTTATTTAAGATTTGTATGAAATAATGTTTTTATTTAGAACGATCAATACGTATTGTATTGGCAAGGTGGGTAAATACAGACTATTTAAACATCGGTGTTTATATTTCAGAACAAATAGACAACATTTAGAATAAACATTGAATAAGGGATGCTATCACATGTTTGAATATGTACCACTTGGGCCTAACCATAATACGCACTTTGAATATAATATGTGCTGAATAATCATTGGAATACTGAAAAACTTTTATATACATTTATAATAGAAAATCTTAAATTTTATTTACAAGAATATAACTCTTATACTAACAATTTCTAAGTTCAGATTACAAGTTATCTAAACTTTACAAAATCACTAACAATATATAACCAAACAAAATGGCACCAATAACAGGAACTGGACGCGGTAAAACAGGAAAAGGATTAGGAAAGACCGGAGCAAAGAGATTGAAAAGAATCGGCGGAGCGACCAAACCGGCTATGAGTAAACCAGGACTCAGGAGACTTTGTAGAAGAGCAGGATCAACAAGAGTTTCAAACCAAGTATATGATAAATTAACAACTTTGATACACAATTGGGTTAAAAACATCGTCAAGAAATGTTGTATTTACACAGAGCACTCGGGAAGAAAGACAGTGGTTTGTATCGACGTTATATACGCATTAAGAAGATGTGGATTAATGTTGTACGGTTACGGATCAAACAAATAAGTTCGAATTTATATACTTCAATACCTAATTATAAAATGAAATGAATTCAACTTTCAAATTAAGTTATTAATTATCTTTTAGGAATGTTTTTATCACCACTATTCAACCCGGATATATTATATGGTTGAACAATCTTTGCACGTTTCAAATTCAAACCATCTTCGATAGGGCACATATTGTCAATATCTGTTATCTGCATTTCGTTACTATTTAAGTCAACTCGTTTAATATTTTGGCAGTCTTTTAATTCTTCTTTGGTGTATAAATTATAATCTTCTTTGAGTTTAGCAAGAGCTTTACATGAAGCATTCTTTTCGGCTTCGTTTTTTGTTTTTCCAAACCCTCCTCCGTATTCTTCATGACCGATAAAAACCGTAGATATGTATCTGTAATCATCCGTGTCTTCCCAGGAGTCTGTTGCAAACCGGGGCATCTCTACGCCCTCTGTCTTCAAGTTTACAAGGTACCTTGTCCAATTATAAAGTTCCGATTTATAGTTGAACACTATCTTATGTTTTCGTGTCCAATTCAATAAAATTACATTGTGAATAAATGTATTGCAGAATTCAAAGCCATATGATATCAAAACAGCTCCAAATAAACTCTTTCCAAATCCATTTGCGTACTTGATAAACTCTTCTTCTTTGAATGCGCTTTCTTCCTGGTTAAGATAGAGATCGATGTACACAGCTTTTATGGGGTCAGACAGGTCGAGCAGTTTAACAAACTCAGAAAATATATTCATACATTTATGGTCTTCTTCGAGGTCAAAAAAGATGTCTTCTTTAAACCAGAAACTAGTAAGGAATATTTTACGGGTTAACTCGAATATAGAATTGCCTAATATCTTCAACTTCACGTTTGTGAATATGTCAATAATGTCGTCGAAGTCAAACTCTCCCCGTGTAAGTATGGACACTATTATTCGTTTGTCCATAAAGCATTTAAACATGAGATTGTCTGAAAGGCGAAAGGGATTGTTTTTGTAACCTGTTGTAATCTCAAATATTCTTGCGATTGATTCTTTTGTACTATCCATGAAATTGTCAAACACTCTTTTCAGTTTGACTATGTTTTCACTTGGATTTTCAACTTGCTTCGTGTAGTATGTAAATTGAAACTTTTCCAAACTGTCCGGCCTTGGCTTCAAAATATATTCCTCTAGCTCTGAGTCACCATCAACAACTAACTTTATAATTAAGTCTCTAAGCTCGCCCATATTTCCTGGGTTGTCCACAAAGACACCTCCTATATAAGAGTAGAAGGAGTTTATGGCGACTTTCTCAGTTACAGCTTTTAAATTGCTAAGCAGCAAAAGGTTCCAAGACGGCCCGCTTTTCATTATTTTTGGAAACAGTTGCACTTGGTTTCCTGATATTATTGTGGAAATCCTATTCAGTAATTCTAGCACAAAGTCTTTATTTATAAAGCTGCTTATTTGGTTGCTAAGTTCAGAGTTGGAATAAAGATGGTTTACGTTATACATAGTAGAAGTAATAATGTAAAAGTACACTCCTTTCCCGACATAGCTGAAATAATCCATTGATTTGTTTATGTGTATGGAACATTTTGTAAGTTGCCAAAACTTCTTCTCCTCCAAGTAACTGTGTCTTTTCCCTTGGCTTCTCAACCAAAACAGTTCATTTTTGTCATGCTCGTTACTATAACAACCAAAAGGAGTGCTCAAACAAAGCTTTCTGAATGTCTGGTCGAATTTTGGTACTTTAATTCTGTTGTGCGTTGGGTCGTGAGATGGCGTGGTTAAACAAGTCTGCAACAAAGACTTGGATTTAAAGATTACGTTAGAAACATCTTCAAATAGCTTAAAGTAGTTCATTGTGTGTTTCAGTAAGGAAGAAATTAACAAAGGTATGAACGAGTTGAACATAAAGTCTTCTTTAAAACAAGAAAGTATCAAATTTTCGGCTTTATGAACAGAAGGGATATATTTCGTGGGTATATCTTCTGCTCTGTTGAAATATTCTGAAGAGAACATTGCAGGGAAGTTCGTTATTAAAAGCTTGTTTCTTTCATAGCCCGTGGGGTTAAATACGGCATCGAACGAATTAAATGAAGTAATCATAATTTCGAGTAGCAGCATTTCTCTAACATCAGAAGTGTTTATAATGCTGTCAATTCTTATTATTTCCGAAGTGCTCTTATCATATGCTATAGAGCCATACAAAGATGTTTTTAGTTTCTCGTTTAAAGCATCATTCTTTATTTTGAGCTTGTTTGGTTCTAACTGCTCCAGAGTTAAATTATGAAAAGGGTAAATTACGTCTCTTTTTATGATATTCATAAGAACATCAAGTTTTAAAGTTTCCCCGAAATCACTTCTGAAAAGAGGAATGAAATAAAATTCCGCGTCTTGGTTAAGCTTGTAAAGACACTGAAATGCCGTAGTGTTTAATTTGAAAATGTCATTGTAGATGATGCTGTAGTATTGTCCTAATATTGTTTCTAAATTGGACTCAGAATTGTCCTCGTCGATTAGATCGTCTGCCATGTCATTTTCGGAGTGGAACTTAACTTCGAACATACAGTCCTCATAGTTGAAGTAAATGTCTGTTTTTATTTCGTGTGTGGAAACTAAAATCAAACTGTGGAGAGTGTAAGGTTTGTTGCAGTGGATTAAAACAGTTGGAATGGGCTTAATAACCCGCATAGTACTGTTATCGCCGAGGAAATTCTTTTCTATCCTCGAATCTGTCTTGTTGGTGTTGATTAAACACGTGTAGAAAAACATGAAATTTAACTTTTGAAATTTGTATTAAACACCTGACCTATCTACAAGTGGCTATATCTAAACATATTACTTGCTTAAAAGCGTATTTTGGTTTTAAGTTTAACATACTCCAATTATAACCTATAAAATTACTGTTCAAGAACTTAAAATATTTTGGTAACTATTTCACATCGTATTTGATTGCATATTAAATTTGATATTAAAAATAAACTTTATGATTATTTATTTGTTCGGTTTAATATTCTTCTTTTGGTTCACTTTCTACAAATTCATTATCTCCATTGAATTCCTGTTCTATTTGTTCAGTTGCATTTAATTCAGCCTCTATTTCATCCAATTCCGCTATATCATAATCATCTTTACTATTACCCATATTTCTATACCATCTTTCTATCAACTTCTCTAATTCTTTACGGTTATCTTCATTTTCGTCTTCTCTTCGCCACAGTAACAACAACACCTTCCCTATCCCACCTGTCATATTATCATACAATATGTTATCTTCTTCGAGTCTGCTTTTGTACTCAGCTCTGTACTGTTTCTCGCAGTCTATTAAATGTGAAGTTTTTATAGGTAAAGCTCCGAGTAAACTTATTATTTCCCTTCTAATTTCATTGCCAACTAAAGAGCCGTCTGGAAGAGGACTTAACCATTCACACATACGCACAAGAATGTTCTTCTTTAAAAGTAGTCTTTGTAGTTTAATATTGACCATTGTCTTTCCTACTTTGTTCAACAGCTGAAGTTTTTGAATAGCAGGCGCTTTTTGAATATTGAGATTCCTATCAGCTAAAGCAGCTGTGTAAATTTCATCGATGAAATTGTTTATGAAGTTAATTTCTGCTGTGTTTAAAACCATTCTGTTTCGTCCTCTTTTAATGGGCTTCTTGTCTGATTGTACTATAATTTTGTGTTGAGTGGCTGAACTCTTTGGCGGTCTACCTCGCCTTTTCTTTGGACCAGGGTGTGTAACCCGAGCTGAGGATGTGCCGCGCTTAGCTCTTTTTCTGGTTTGTTTTTGGGATGTAGTCAAAGAGTCGGTTTCTTCTGTGTGGTCAGACATGCTATCGTTTTGATCACCAGTTTTGTCAGAAAGTACTGAAATTGGAAGGTGGAAAGGCTTGTTTAACTGGTCCGCTTTGTCAATATACTCTTGACGAGCTGATTCTTCTAGTTGCTCCCAATCCTTTGATTTCATAGCCTGAAATTCTCTTTCTGAAATATTTTCGTGATCAGGAAATTCTGTTCCTAAAGCATCGTTGAAATAAAGTGAATAAGGTGTAACTGTTACTTTTTGTTCATTCTCGGCGATTTCGTCTTGTATGGGCGGCGTTATTTTCTCTTCAGTCATTTCAAAATTAAAAATTAAAAATTTTAAAAATGAAAGAAGATCGTTTATAATTATACAGAAATGCCGACAGAGTTTATTATTGAAAGTGGATCATAATATCAGACTTGTGCGTTTGTCTACAGATTATAAAATCAGAATAACCAAAGAAAGGTTGGAAAATGAAATCTATCGCCAAACTAATCCAAACAGTACTTATAATACTAAGTATAGCAACAGAAACTGTTTACAATACGGATAATGAGACAATGACATTCTTTACCTTTGTCAAATTAACAGGGCACACCCACACTACTTTCTTATATTTGAGAACAAATATTGAAGACCCTCTGGCTGTGTATGTTCAAGATATAAAAAATGAAGACAATTTTGATATGGTTATATTCCGCGTTGAAAATATTGAAACAACGAATAATGTGCACAGTGTGTTTTCATTTGACGAATCTGTTGAAATGTTGAGAATTCTACAAAATTGGACCAATGGAAAGGAATCGACAATATCTTTAAGTCCTTTAATTACACAAACACATAATTTGACGGTTCTAATAGAATCAAAAGGAAACTATCAAACATCACAAAATGACGAAAAAAGAGATCTAAGAAAAATATATGCGAAGCCAAATCCACAGATAACAGTTTTGCTTGGTATTGAAGAAAATATTATAAACTACGTCAATAATTATGAAAATGACAACAAAGATCAATTATATTTTGGCCCTTTACAGTTCAACATCGACAGACATGTGGAAAAGATTCCGGATTCCAATGAATATACTAATAAATTTACGTGGGAATTAGATGAGACTGAATTCATAAAGAATAAAATAAAAGTAGAACAACTTCACTTGGTTCAAACAAAGGCATACGTATACAGTCTAACAAAAACAGATAAACCCACAAATACAGGAATAGGAAAGTTAAAAACCTTCATTTGGGATTCCGAAAGTTATTCACAAAGTCTTGGAAAAAACAGCTCGGTGTTTAGCGCTGTTAAAATGCTTTCTTCTTTGTTTTATGACCAACCACAGACTAATATGGCAAATATACCCGATATTCAAAGTCAAAACGAATGGGAGGTGGATAAATTACGTAACAAAGAAATTGAAGCTAGGCTGGTAACTAAAAAACTGTGGGATAAAATTAAAGAATGGATGAATAGAAATAATTTAGATCCTCGAAATAATAAATTTACGGGAAAGACAAAAGATATTTTGAAGAATAAAAGCGTAGATTATGCTAAAGAAGTTTTATTACGCGATTTCGAGCTAAGAGCGGTACTTGTAAAAGCTATAAAATAATAAAGAAGCTAGTCTATCGTGTTTACAACGAAACGTAAATAAATATGTAGTTATGTCTATAATAGCGGAATAAAAGTTGCTTTTTATTCAAAATACCCATATTAATAGAAACCCAATATTGTTAAAATAATAAGATCATACTCAAACTAGTTCAATCAGTTCCGCCTATTACAAAAAAATTCGTTTTATGCTATCAAAAAATTTATTATGCTTAATTAAGTGGTTTGTAAGTCGAAGTTTTGACACTAACCATAATCACACGTTTAATATGCATTTCCATAGTTTTTTTGCGAATATTTCAGAGGTCACAAAATGATTCGTCTTCAAAAACACACTTTTTTAAACTATTAAAAACGTCTTATTTGAAGCTTAAAACACGATTAGAACCGTTTTCACATGCTTTGGGTGATCAAAAAGGTTAATCCCATATTTGGTAAATAATTTTTTTTTTCGAAGGGGGGACCCTTGCGGCCCCCTTCTCAAAAAAATAAAATTCCTCTTTTTTCACCCATTTTCGAAAAACAGCCTCCAAAAGATCCGGAAAACGTTTTTTGACCAATAAAACATTGAAACAAACATATTACCACCTTTGTTTGATTTTAAAAATATCCACATTTTCCTGAAAAAAGTGTGCGTTTGAGGATATAACTCACAAAATTCAATTTCAAAATTCGGCAAACTTCTTCTACCCCGTTATAAGTGATAATTTGTTATGTGCAAACAAAATTATAGAGGAAAATAGGCCTTATTTGATGACTTCGTTATATTCGGAGTTTACTGTAGTCTATTTTGTTTCAATTAAATACACCCCATTAACTAGTTGTAATCACGATTAATAAATGCGAAGCGTAGGCGCACCTAAATACCTTCCCATCGTTTATTTATAAAGTAAAGGTTAAGAAGATATATCGGGCTTGATAAATTGATAGTACAAAATAATTTTTAATATATTAAACTTTTATGATATTTATTATCGTATATTTTGTGTTGGCATTTGGTACTTCTATTTACTTCGATCGTATCGATTATCCTTAAAATTTGGATAGGAGGCCTGTACCTAGAGTTTCCAATTATCGACTTTGAAACATGAAACCGGTATCGTCTCTTACAATTTAATACCGGTATTATCGGTATTTAATTATTCTTTGATTAACCCGGATATTTTATTTAAAATCTCCACAAATATCGAAGAAATATAAATTCTCCGTTTCAGTATACTCATAGATGCTACTATAAAACTAAAGAGGGCGAACCTTTTAATTTATTAACTTCATATTTATAATATACGTGGTGTGTTCTTCGGATTAAAATGTAAACAGTATTAAGAATATGTATGTTATACTTGTTACAATAAAATTCTTTAATATGAGAGGATCAAAATACTAAATTAAATTTTAAATCATTAAAAATCTACGTTTTCTGAAGAAATTAATAGTATTGTAAAATTATAATAATCAAAGCAGATAAACTAAGAAATATAAATGGAAATAATTCATCGAAGAAACGACAAAACGTTAAATCCTATTTGTATGTGAAGTATTACATAATATCTTAAACTTTATGCAAGTATGAGTACAAATTTAACAATTATAGATTGGTATAGAATCATTTTAAAAGTTTACATATCGAGGCTAATCACAACATATACTCCCAATTGGAATGATATCATAAGTTAAATTTTTTGTATAATATCTTATAAAAAAATAGGTTTATCTTCAAAATAGAGTTTCCAAAATTAATACCAGTATCAGTCGATATACCGGTATTTCGGCCATTATCGTTATCGTATATTATCGTCGATTACCGATAATTTTTTATTCAAATATTTAAACAAACACTCACACAATTAATAAGCATACTAATAATATACCCCTGCTTATGTCCGCTAGAACTATACCCCCTTTTCATTATTTAGTTTTATAAAACTAAATAATGAAAAGGGGGTATAGTTCTAGCGGACATAAGCAGGGGTATATTATTAATAAGCATACTAATAATATACCCCTGCTTATGTCCGCTAGAACTATACCCCCTTTTCATTATTTAGTTTTATAAAAATTTAAAATTTAGATGGTATCAGAAGTTTGGCAATATTTCGAAAGAGCGTCTTCAGGAAATTCTGCTATATGCAGAAAGTGTAAAGCAAGCGTGTCTAAGAAAGGAGGGTCTACAACAGGATTATGGTCACACCTCTCTTTACATCACAAACTTGAGAGAAATAGGCTTCATTCAGTCGATGACACAGACAACAAAGCTACTATATTAGATGACTATGTTGTGACAGCAAAGAAGCCCGACAAGGTTGAAGAACCTCTAATAAGACTAGCAGTGATTGATAACATTTCCCTTAACACTTTGGCAACAAGCAACACACTGCGGATTTTGCTAAGATCAAAAAACTTCAAGAAAATTCCCAAGAGTCCAACAACAATCAAAAATATAATCCATACCAAAGCGACAAATATCCGCAATAAATTCAAAAATATGTTTGAAAAGCAAACTTTGTGTGGTAAAAGATATTCCGTTTATATTGATGAATGGACTGGAATGATTTGATAGTTTTAGACCCAAATTATTTATTTAAATAAAATTAGGCACATTGTGCCGAGTGCTTTATATGCACCTTGTCTCCGTGACTTCTCATCAAAACTCCATTCTTTTCTTTGGCTGGACATCTGGTTATATTTGTCTCAACGACGCCTTGGGCGTTGTATGACATACGTCACCAGGTGCGAGTTCCCCTGGGGGTATATTCCAGCGTCTAGCAGAAGGGACTTACGGCCTCTTCTGAAGGACTTATTGCCAAGCTTTTGTTCTTTCTTTCTTATTGGTCTTACAGCCCTTCAATTCTTATTGTTTTGGGTCTTATTGCCTATATCTCTTCTCAGAAAGAAGTTGGCTTGAACGACAACCTTGAGGCTGCCGTTCTATCTTCTAGCCAGAGGCTATGAAGTAACCATCATATCATACCCTAATGTGGGCTCTATGGTTGACAGCACAATGGTGGAACACACTCTGTGTCCAACTTTCAGAGAAAGTTTGGTGCAGAAAGGGAAGTCCGTGACTCATTTTGAGATGCAAGAGCTTTAGGACTCGGTACAAACTGTGATCTGAATCCGACTCCCCGCCTTCTGTTGTTCTCTCGAACCGCGTTTGAGCGTTTGGGGTACAGTCCACATTGGATCCCATGATGAGCATTTTCATCACCATGGGTGTGGTACAACCAAAGGTTGCTGGGAATTTCACCCAAGAGACCGTTTTGAAGGTCTGGTCCTTCTTTTGCCTTGGGCCTCTATTTCTCGGCTCGTCGACTCCAGTCGGACCTGCTCCGTGGATTATGCAATGTGCAACATCCTCTCGGAATCTAACAACCGATGAATTGTCCTCAGTGAGGAATTTCAATGGTTGGAAAAAAAATTAAAAAATTAATTTTTTTAGATCGGCCTCTATATTTAATATGCATTATTTTAGTAAAATTTTGATCACATTTTGACCGATTTTAGACCATTATCATTTTTGCAAAAACACGAAAATTGACGAAATACCGGCAATTTGGAAACTCTAGCAGGTAGTCATGTGGTCAATCTTTAAATGTGCCTCTGAAGGGAATTAATGAATTGAGGTACACTTACAAGTTTATATTAGGGTTCGGTAAATTCCATAAGTCATAAAACATAGAACAATCCTAGGAATGGGGGCTAAATTTTTGAATTATGTCTTTTTTGTATTTCCAACATTTTTCTTTTTTGGTCGTTGTGAAGTGGTTTTTCAATGATAAGAATCTTAGCTTAACGCTTTGTTTTAAATTAACTAAAAGCAATATACATCTGAATTACAAAAAATGTTAAATTTTTAAAAAAACTTCTACATATCGAAAGCGGTAGTGCAGAGAGCCCAGACGTTCAGGGTAACTGCGAAGCGCCGCGTGAGAAGCCAGAACAAGGCACCGACATTGACTCTTTAGCAGTCTGTGGGCCCGTGCAGGCGATAGCATCTGAAGAGGAATGCCGGGGGAATACGCCCAATCGTGACATGGAAAGCACTAGAAACGTGGAGAAGGAACATTCTCGCAACGAACATGGACACGGAATTAGCTCTCGAGGTTACCGAGACCACAAGGAAAATAAGGAGCAGGAGAGTATGCTGGTTGGGACTGCCACCCCAACTGGAAAGGAAGAGGAAAAGGAAGAACGAATATTAGGCTCCGCGAGAGGAGGGCCAGCACCAGCCAGAAATAGGAAACAGAAAAAAATTACGGAATGGATACGAATTCCGGAGGACAAAAAATCAGTGGGGAACCCGGAAACGATGAAAGGGGACCCCACGCTAGAAAGGTCACGCCCAGGGGCGACAGAACTCAAAAGTGACCAAAAAGGAAAAAAAACTTTTTAAAAAAATTATAGAAATGCCAGCACGAAAAACCAAGAGCACTAAGACCACAACAACTGTCACAAAGAGTAAGACAAGAAGAGAACAGGAAGAGGAGCGCCTATTGGAAGAGGCGGAGGCCCAAAGGGTAGCCAAGGAACTTGAGGAAAAGAAGGAAAAGAAAGCTGCGAGAGCTAAGAAAGCACCAGCAAAAAAAAGAGTACAGTCAAAGAAAAGACAGAGGCGAAGGAAGCCGAAGAGGCCCCAGTACCAGAGGTCCAACAGGCTGATCCAGAACCTCAACAAGGAACCAAGAAAGCCAAGCTCTCTGCAGTAGCACCTGGACCCAACATCGAGACAGAGAGGGCCAGCAAGAATGACGAGGAAAACAAGAGTGCAGAGAGCCAAGACATCAAGGCTAAGGAAGAAGTTCCAGTCAAAAAAGAACTGAGCGAACAATCGAAAAGACTCTTAGAATACAAAAAGAGTTTAGACCAGAAAACTGCTAACTATAAGATGAATGAAGAAAGAATCAGGCAAGCAAGGATGAGTGAGCTGCGAGTCAGGGAATTCTTCAAGGCCAATGAGGCGGTCTGGACAGATTCCTTACGACTCAAGCGCACAGAAGTATCCAAGTTTGTACAAGACAAAATGGAAGATAAAAATGAAATAGTTAGCAGCATATCTGCGATTGAGAGAACCTTAGAGATGTTGGAGTACCGGATAGCAGAGTACCCATTTGGTATTCATGAATGCATCGATGAACTGGTAATAGACGGAATCCCGCCCTTTATAGTCAGACTGGTAGTAGCACTTCTACCATTTGAGAAGAAACCATTAACACCAGCTGGCCGGATCGGCATACTGTGGTACATGGCTACCTGGCATTAGACATTCAAAGTCTTGATCTTGATCGAGATGCTTATCGAAACGGGGTAATTTTCGATATTTAATATAATGGGAACTTACGTTGAAATAGCTCTTTAAATAAAGCATATTCCATTTTGCGGAATAGTAAAACGTTCAAACAACATTTATTATACATTCGGAAACAAGCTTTCACTTTCATCGCATATAATTTGAGAGATTTATAGGAATTTGGTAGTATTTTTGAACATTTTTATGAATCTGGAAATTACGAAAATTCAACAAAATGTGATGACAACAAAGCAAAAATCATGAAAAATATTTGAAAATCGATATATCATATCGATTATAGATTTCGAGATATCGATTCAATCCATTTTCGATAAAATTTTGAATGTCTACCTGGCATAGGAAATGCAGGCTAGCTAGGACAGGATAGGATACTTGACAGCAAAGCACATTAGAGTTCCCATTTACTTGGTCCGGGAATGGGTGGCACAGATAAAGTACCACCGCAAAGTAGACTCCCTATTGAAGGTTATTAAACCTTCGTTACATAGGAGAAGGTGGGTCCCATCCTGGAGTCTATGAACGAACCTGATGCTGCCGAGCTCATAGAGATTGGAGCTGACCTGACAGACCCCACTCCACAAAAGAAAGAAGAATACTGGGGACCAGAACCCCCTAGACAAGAACCTTCTAGGCAGGCGATGACAGCCAAAGCCAACCCAATGGACAAAGGGGAGGTTACATTAAAAGACTTATACCTCAAAACTGTTGGAGGGATACGTAGCACAGAAGCCAAAGTGGCGTGGCTACCAACAACAGATGACAATATACAAGTATTTAGTTCAAAAGCAACTGAGAATGGAAGTATCAAAGCAAAACCAAAAGAATTCAACAAAGCAGATCGAAACCCAGCAAGACCTAAAAAGGATGCAAGAAATCCTGAACTGGGCCGTGGATCAGATCAGAAAGATGCCAGGAAATGGCAACTGAAAGAGAAGGAAGGCCTCGGAAAAAGAGGTCACATAAATAAATATTTTATTAATGACGAACAATTGCTTGCAATCCCGTTTGATAAGGTAAACACTCAAACAAAAGCTAGCCAAGGTAAAGGATACACGAATTCAATAAAGATGGCAAAGAATGAACAAACATTTAACCAACAGTCTACCGAAGTCGAAGAGTATTACAAAAGCGAAGGCTTTTGTACAGAAGAAGAAGAGATTGGAGAGTGCAACATGGACAATAAAAAGAATAGCAAGCAGAGAGATGCCGGCACAGGCATCCAAGAAACTGCAAATGTACATGGAAATCAGGAAGGGAAGTCAGTTTCTGCAGATAAAGCAGAAGCAAAAAAACAAAGAAAGAAAATTCTTACAAAAACAAAAAGAAAGACGACAAGAAAGGAAAGGACAGAGTGCTAGGAAAGGATGTCAATAATGGAGATAAAGAGGTAGAAGCAGAAAGAGGCAGCAACAACGACGAGGAACCGGAATCAAGCGACGACTCATACGGCGAGGTTAATGAGGACTGTAGCGAGGGGGAGTTCCAGAACAACGAGGACTCAGACCACCTCTGGCAACAGACCCTAGCCTTAATAGCACATGAGAAGAAGTATCCGAACCCTGTACGTAAGTTGCCCAAAGCGAGGAAGGAGATACCTAAGGAAGAAATAAAGACTCTGAAGAAAGTTTTGAAGATGAAGAAGGAGGTGATCACGCTTACTGAGCTAAATGCAGCTCTCTACCTGACTTACTCTGGCGAGTTTCCAACTAGGAAACCTTACACCAGAAGACCTCAGAGTAGAGACGAACTCATGAAAGCACTAAGCCAACTACACGCGTTCAAAGAGGGTACACTAAGTCCCTCGAGAAACGAGCAAGTGGCGAAGCAGCACAAACTGAGGGGAAAGCATGATGCGAAGTTGAAGATCTCAAAGCTCAATGATATAAACAGAATTTTAACCAGAAAAGATAACCTTAAAAGGTGGAAGGCCTCAATAAAGAAACAGAACCTCGACACAGAGAGGTTTGGAAAGTTTCCTGGGGCCAAAGCCGAATCCCTGAAATACGTCAAAATCCCCGAAAACCAAACCCACCACACATTCTGGAGTGGGATTTGGAAGGAAGACAACTACTATGATGAACGATCCATGAAGTCGGCAATCGAAAACAGCGGCTTAAAAAGAATCAGGGGGACCGCTCATAACAAGCCCATAAAGCAGAAAGAGATCTTTTACGCAGTTCAAACGACTAGCCCATGGAAAGCCCCCGGTCCGGATGGCATCCACGGATACCTAATCAAGAAACTCCAGGGAATATTGATCCATATTCTTGCGAGGCTGTACAACGAGCTATGGAATGGGCAGAAGAAACCTGAGAAGTGGTTCACAGCTGGCAGGACGATATTGTTCCACAAGAACAATGACTCGATTGAAAACCCTGCCAACTATAGACTCATTACCATGTTGAATACTCTCTAAAAAGTCTACACCTCCGTCTTGCAACGAAGAATATTAGAGTCGGCCTTGCGCTCCCTTAACTGGGATTTCGACCAAATAGTATCGTTCACAAAAAGACGGGGCTGCCTCGATGCTCACGTTATTAGTGAAAACATCGTACAGACTTTTAGATAAGTATTTAACAGAGCCCCCAACGTCTCATTWATTGACTTCCGTAAGGCCTACGATTCTGTGGGTCATAAAGCGCTGATAGCAATATTGAGACACATCTTTGGCCATGGGAGCCCAGGCACCCAGAGACTGTTGAACGCATTGACGACTTTAATGGAATCGTGGCATACATATGTAGTGAACCTAGGGGAAACACCGAAGAAAATAAACATCACCAAGGGCATATTTCAAGGCGACAAGATGTCGCCCACTCTCTTTTGTCTAGCACTATCACTGTTCAAGCCTAAGGTACCAGGCGGATACGAACCAGAAGATAAAACTAGTTGGAGTGCGAAAATATGTTACATGGATGATATTAAGATATTCGGTGGTTCAATTGGCGCTCTCGAAAGGGAGGTAGGCAACATTAAAAGGTTAGGAGAACTACTGGGCCTGAAAATCAATGAGCAAAAGAGTGCTGTTATCACCGAAGAACCGAAACAAAGACTAGCCTTCACACATCATCTAAAGAACTTTCCACTTATGTCCAGTAAGAGTACTGCGCAATACAAGTACCTTGGATTTAAGCAAGTATGGGTCAATACTAAGACTACTAAGGAAGATATTAAAAAAGAAGCACAAAGAAGAATAAGGAAGATCTGCGGGTCAGGCCTAACCATAGTAAACTGTGGGAAGCAGCTACAAGTTAGTGTAGCGCCTCTCATAGGCTGGGTCGCCCAGACAATAACATGGACACCCGCAGAACTCGAAGCCCTTAATAGATTTGTCAGGATTTGCCTCAAAAAGAACGGTATCATCCCTTGGAGAATTACCAACGGAAGGCTCTACACTAATTCAAGACAAGGAGGGTTCGGGATTCCTAATTTTTGTGAAATTTACTACATATCAATCTGTAGCGCAATCATGTACATGGAAGAACAAAGGGAATCCATAGGAGGAGAAGGCGTCGAGGTAATGGACGCGGTCAAATCCCCTATTGTGATGGCCCACAACCAAGAAGACATCAGAAGGATAATTATAGAACTAGCACCAGGGAAACATAAATTGATTTTAGGAAGACTTCAGGGAAGTAGACGTAAATTTGAATTCGAGGGAAAGGAGGATTGGTCAGCCGAAATGGAAAGCCAAGAAAGGAAATACATTAAGTTAGCGTTCCAGAAATCCTACCGGGACAAATGGAACAGCGCTAAACTGTATTCTGGCTTCAACCGGGCGAGAAAGGAACCAGCTAACTGCTGTTCCCAGAGCCATCTTTGGCTTAAGAAGCCCGGACTTTCGCGCGGAGATGTCAAATCAATCCTCCTCCTCCAAGATGGAATTGGAAAACACAAAAGTTGGTTAAAAGTCGTCGGAAAAGAAGAGTCAAACACTTGTAGAAGATGTAACTCCGCCCCGGAGACTGTCGGTCATGTGCTAGGCGGTTGCAACGCAATCCCATTTACTCTTCTAAAAGGCCGGTATGATACTGTGGTGCTCATGATAGCCAATGAGGTTATCGGAGCGAGGAAATTAGGTCAGAAACTCTCTTTAGGCGATGCTGGAAAGAGGTGCGCTAGGAGAGGCGAGAAGTTTGATATAGTCCTAGATCAAAGGGTTGCAATCTACGACGGAAAAGAAAAGACAACCCAGTTACCGGACATAATCTGTTATGACCATGCGAAACGCAGGATAACTGTCCTCGAAGTAGGGATCTCAGCAGAAGATCTGATCGAATGTAAAGAGATAGAGAAACTGGAGAAATACAAGAAGCTTGGGATCAAGCACAAGAAACAATACGAGGGGTATCAGGTCAAGACGCTTGCTGTAGTTGTGGGGCAACTAGGCGTAATCTCGAAACAGTCTATGCAGAACTTAAACAGGTTCAGGAGGACGGTATTACCAAAACAAAAGATGCATTCATCGTACCAGAAAGGGATACAAATATCTAAGTTACTTAGAGTTAATTTGAAGGGATCTCTCAACATCTACAGATGGTTCGTCTCAGGTAACCCCACTCCACCTTGGGAAAAGAGGGGGTTACCATCACTAGGATATATAAAGAAACTCAATGAAGGCGGAAGAAGGACTAATTTCTTCCGCGAAAGTGGCAATGGGAATGTATGCTGGCAGACAACAAGGCACATGGGAACCAGGGCGTGACAAGGACGGAGCGTCCTGAGAGTGTAGCAGGGTAGTTGGGTAGCCGGGTAGCCGGGTAGCAAGGGAACTGGGTAGCAGGGTAGTTGGGTAGTCGGGTAGCAGGTGAAAAGAAGGGAGAAACAAGAGGGCTGGTGCGGCCAAAAGAGGATAGGAGAGAAGCCCGGTGGCAGCCGGGCAGGGAGTGTGGTCTCGGTAGCAGGATGACTGAGTTATTAATTAAATAACCGATTGTCAAATTAAAAAAAAAAGATCGAGGGATTATATAACTACTTAAACCACTTTGTATCATATTCCTGTCAGATTCCGCTAAATTGGAATATAAAAGTTCTTCTAGTACAGAGTGCATTGACCTTATCTTCTCAGTTCCTAATATAATCGTATTCGTATTTCTAAATTGTAATTTTGTCAATATTTCCAAGAATTCCGTTCCTTTTTGAATCCCTTCCTGGATTAATTGCTTGTTCGTTGTTCTTTCCTCCAAGTCTTCATCGTTATCAAATATCTCTTCGGCTAATATTTCCCCACCGTAATCTGTAAAGTTAATATATTCTTCTTGTTTAACAAATTCATTTGCTTCAAAATCAACCGAATCCTTTAAAGTACCAACTATTTCGTTCAATCTTTCCATTTCAATCTCCAACTCTGTTGAGATCAAATTTCCTATAACATCCAGAGATTCTCCAGGAAGAAGAACATTTGCTGGAATAATATCGGTGTGTTTCCAGAAATTAAATATCATTTCGCTTTTAAGTTCTCCCCAAATATTCGATATACTAACAATTGCACGTTTTAGATCTAAACCATAATTTTTCGATGTGTGATCTGGATTGTTATTTATCACTTCGTTTCCTTCACAAGGTCATGTAGTTTCCTCTTCAAATTCATATAAATAAGTTGTTTTTGCTTGTATTTCATCTTAAAGTTGGATATAATTCCAGCATCTAAGGGTTGTAACTTTGAAGTAGTATTTGGAGGAAATGTGAGTAGTTTAATATTCTTAAGTCCCAATCCTTCTGTTTTCAAATGCCCTGAAAAATTGTTCACTAGTAGAAGTATTTTGTGTTTAAGTCGTTCGTCCCATTTCACAAGAAAATCATTAAAAATTAATGCGGTCATCCAGCCATTTTTGTTACTGTAATAATGGCAGTATTCTTCCCTTTTGAATTCTTTGAGACTACGAGGATTTTGATACTTATATATGATAATTGGCGCCAAACGAACAGAGACTGTCATGTTACAACAAAACGCAATTGTAATTCTATCCTTTTGTTGCTTGTTTCCAAATATGGATTTTGTTGCGATTGTTGTAGAAGGAGTTGATTTGTAAAAAAGGGCGGTTTCATCTAAGTTATATACGAATTCAGGCGGATATGATGCTATTTCTCTTTTAACAGTACTATTTCATCTCTGTAATCTTCTAAATTAACTTCCCCCGATTCGCCACATATCTTATAAGCTTTCAAAGAAAATCTCTTTTTAAAATTATATAACCACCCTTGACTTGCTTTAAAGTTTTCTATATTCTTTTCGTCGGCTATATGAAGTGCCTTTGTTTGTAAAACTAAGTTCGAAATTGGTTCTCGAAATATTTCGGCTTCTAACACATATTCATAGAGCAATTCTTCGACTTCTTGTAATGGCGTTGCACTTGCTTTCTTCCTTGAACTGTCAGTTATGTTTAGCCATTTTTCTGAGTTATCCAGTGTATCAGATATGGTTGTATACCCTATGCGCTTTTTGAAGCGGTTCTGGGCCCATCTGTGCATATTAACCTTGGTTAGTCCTTTATTATCACGTTTGTGAATGAATATTTTCTTCTTCTGGGTGTGAGTGAGGCATTGCCGATTTTTGTGAGTTCTCATAAATTTTAAAATTTGAAAATATTTGATATAATGTTTTGCAACACACGCTATAATACTATATATAACTTTAAATATAGCTTTATAGTATGCTAACAAGTTTATAATTTATATTTCTAACCAATATAAACAAACCTGGACATTACAATTTCCCCAAAATCACGGTCAAAACACCAAAATAAATCACGGTTACGAAGATAGTTACGGATAGATATTTCGGATAGTCGAGGTTTGACTGTAGATAACTGGTATATTGACATTTGGGCCATTTTCAGATTTGAGTTTTTGACAAACTTTTAATATCAAATTTCTGAAAATTAAAGAGGCGGAGCCCACGTTTTTGGTGACATTAAAGAGGTGTGATCTTATAAAATATGTTTTTAACCAGGGACCACTGTATGTGAAATTTTCTGAAAATTTTGATTATAAATAATTTGTTTTATTTTGTGTGGTTTCTAAGATAGAATATGGCATTTAAAGAAATTTTGAAGTCCACACACAAATTATTTTTGAAAAAGTATTTTTTCTGCAAAAAAATTCGAAATTTACAAAGAAATACCATATCAAATGACGTAAAAAGCTTTTGTCACTTTTCAAAATTTATTATGTTTGAATAAATGTTGATATAGATGAAGAACACATTTAAAGTATGATCTAAATTCGTACTTCGGTATGTATTGAAAGATTCTACCAAGAACTATTCCTCATATAACATATTTTGCATATAACAAACAAAAATATTGAATTTTACAAAGCTTTGTTGTATCGAATGTTCACTGTATATTTAATTCAAACAAAACTTAAATTGCAACATTATTTACCCTCTTCTCACATGTTGAAGTTCTACTTCCTCTGCCAAATTCGCTTCAATTTGACCTCCAAAATTGTATGTCAAATAAAAATCATTAAACACTTCTGTAGACAAAAACCCATAAACTTCCAATTCCAAATATTTTTCAATGTAAGCGTTCGCTTCTTCTTTATTCAAACCCGGTCTATCCAATACGTCAACAGTATCTACTTTTCCACTGTTTAGTTTTTCCCACTTGCTTATTAATTCGTACGCTTTCTTCGCTCCAATGTCCGACAAATAATCTCTGAACAATCTTCTACACTTAGTAATTTGCAGTATTCTTCTAATTCCAAAGTTCAAGTTAGACAATCTTCCCCAAGCTTCTGTGAGCAGGTAGACAACAGCAAATATTGCAGGCGTCAACTTTCCCAAGTCAAGTACCACCCACTTTGCAGGCCTAACCATAGGTTTTCCTGTAAATTCATGGATGGTCCATTCTACCATTGCAGTTAAATTCGCAACAGCAAAGAAAAAGAAGCTTAAACTTATTCTACTCGAACTTGTTCCCTTCTTTAGTTTGTTCGTTCGGAAATTTTCTATTAAGAACACTACAGCTGCGGTAATAGAAATCAGTGTACACGTAGAAGACATTATTCCTGCGCCTGTATACAATACTGGGGACGCTGCCAAACACCTTTTTGGATGTTTGTTGTCTCCAAAGTCCATGTCGAAATCGTCTTGTTTCCAACCACTCACAAAAATCATAACAAACTCAATGAACAGAAATAAAGCTAGCACAACCAAATTCAACAACCAGCCAATTCTGTTCGGTCTTGCTACGCTGTACTTAGTGAATATAATTAGTCCTATAAACGCTGTTAGTGCCAGAATAGCAAAGTACTTCAAGAAAAAACAGTGTGAAATTAACACGTAGAAGTAACAGAGCGTGTCGTTCATTAGGAAGCCATTTGTGATCATGTCGGGGAATATAGTGACCACAGAGTATGGGATGTTAGAGAATATAAGAGTTGCAACTAAAATAAGCCTAGGCTTGAAGGTGGAAAATTCGTAATGTTTCCAAATGTCGTAGAATGCCAAGGATGAGAAGATTAAGTTCGCTATAAGTATTGGTAGGCTTAAAAAGAGATACATGTCTTTGTTCTAAAATAAACTCGGGTGACTTTTCTGGTGAAAATTTAAAAACTCAATTTTATGAGCAACTTGGGTGAAGAATGTATTAAGTAGTTAATTGCAGTGTTTTATCAATTTGTGTATAAGTTGTGATGCTGTTTGTGTTATCTATTTCCCGTGCAATGTGAAAATAAGACATAAAAAATGAAAAATTCAAAAATGAAAGAACAAATTGTTATGTCGTGCTTATTCTGTTTGTTGTTGAGTCTGAATGACTATGACTTTGTGGAAGATACTGGGAAAGAAGATATACAAATTTAAAGTTTAACTTGGGAAATTTTGAAAAGTATTTTCAATTAAAAGTTCTCACAGAAGATCTACCAATTATATACCAAGCCTACATTAAAACTAGATTATGATAAACTATATAATACAACTTTACCAGATAAAACCAGCATTTAAAATCACAAAGGGAAATTTCATGATTTAATTCGCGATTTTCAACCCAACCTCATCACGGGCGACTATGTGACAAATAATAGCACAGCAGGTTCTCCACAAAACCTCACATAGTCATTCGATCATCTCTACAATAACAAAAAGCTCAAACAATGAATTTATAAATTTTAAACAGGAAATCCAGTGCAAATTAATATCTATTACTTTTAAATATGCAGATCTTTCCAACAGTATTTTGGTTACATTTTACAAGCACTGAAATAGTTAATTAAGGGCTTTTCTGTATGAAATAAAGACATATTCTAAACATAACAGAAAAGAGCTATAACAAATTTGTAGCGAATGATAAGAGATACTTTTTATTACTCCAAATTTTTTATTAAATTGTTAAAAATTTGTAATACTTATATATTTGATCTTAACACAAATAAATGGAAAGAATTACATTATTAGAATTTAAAAGTTCGCATTTTTAATCTTCAAATAAGATAAAATATAAAAGAAGTAGTTTTAAACAAAACAAAGTTTAAAATAATGATAGGCTTAAGAATAACTTTGTAGTTTCACGAATAAATAGAAATAAAAAAGGACAAATGAAATGAGTTATTGAAAGATTTGATTTTTGAAGGAAATATTAATAAGTCGATATTTTGAAAGGGGGAATTTATGATGAAAATAAATACGTCGTGTCTCTTTGCACCGAAATTACGTGTTAAAATAAACCTGTTTTAGAAGAGTATTGTCTTTATATACAAGATGTTAGCTTGTATATCGAATTTGGCACGTCAAAACCTTCTTGTTTTGATTAATTGGGTTTTGTATTAAAAATTTATTTTTGTTATTTATCTTATACAAAGCGTGTTATGTCGATAACAAATAACTCTCATAATCATTGTTATAGATGTTGGATACTGTAATAAACAAAACTTACATGGAACATTTTAAATTTTAAACTCCAAAAAGATTGTCTGCTATTGTACTCATCTACACACATCAAATACCCACAGCAACAAGACAACAAACTTATACTAACAACACACCATACATCATGCATAATAATCACCTCATTACCCCTGACTACCAAGATATTTCACACCAATTATCGTTCAAAGACTGCGATGATAATAATGACGACGATCGACGTGGTCTGCATTCTCTTCAAAACATTGAGGATTTAGAATCACTATGCCAGGGCCTCAAGGAATACTGGCTTTTAACATCACAGTGGCTTTCTATAAAACGATCATATTTATTCAAATACGAAACCTGTTCGAAAAGAATTAAAAATTACATTAAAACTTCCAAAGCAAATAACATATCACTTGTTAATATTGAAGAAAAATACAAATACGAAAGAATTTTGTTTGAGTGTTTTTTTGGAACCCGGAGGACGTCTAGACAAAGAAGTAGGCTATGTAGTTCTTACAAATGTGGATGTCCCTTTGAAATGGTACTTACTCTACAAATTGAGAATAACATATTAAAACTAAAGATCTATAAGCTTACGTTTGCTCATACACATGTACCTATGCCAGATATCATATATAACACGAAATTCCGCTTTAACACCGAAATTTCTAAATATTTAAATGACGCCATTTCAGCAAAAGCATCTATCTCGGCTTTAGGTAACCAACTAAGCAATAAAACCGGAATACATATTTCTACAAAGAAAATACATAATCATATTCGAAACGCTCCAAAACAAGAATTCTCTGAAATAGCTTTAAAACTAGAGGGAATGGGAAATGTCCACTATATAATGGATGATAAGAAAAGTTTAAAAGGAGTTTTATTTCAGGACACTTTTATGAAAACAACATTTGAGTTTTACAATAAAATCCTACTTGTAGACTCGACACACGGTATATCATCAAATGGGTTTTCATTTTTTGCGGTAATGACAGTGGATGGTGATAACAATACAATCCCTATTCTTTGGATGTTTTTGTATTGCGAATCTAAGATATTGTTAGAACAAGGATTATCGATTTTTAGACAGAAGAACCCTTTGTGTCACAATTTGGAAATCGTTTTCACTGATAAAGATATTTCGGAAAGAGGGGCCATTAAAACTATATTTCCCCAAGTTAAGTTAAGATTGTGTAGGTTCCATGTACTACGGTCATTTGGAAGAGAAGTTACAACGGATAAGTTTGAAATCAGTCTTAAAGAAAAAAGATTTTGTTGTAAAACTTTTCAACAAATGGTATATGCAAAAAGCCTTTTGGAAGTAAAGCGATTGTGTAATAAAATTAGAAATGGCAAAGTAAAGGAATATGTAATGAAGAATTGGATGTCTATAGTTTATGAGTGGAATTTGTTCATTAGTAATGATGATTTTCTTCATGGTGTATCAACAACTAATAGGGTTGAACGCTATTTCGGGAAGTTGAAGAAAATCTGTCTTCTTAAACAACCTTTCCATATTTCGCTGGACGAACTTACTAAATTTCACAAATACGACCTCAATTTAATCTCTCAGAAATATCGACAAAGCTTAGTCAAAGTTCACTATATAGAAGAGAACCAAATCAGTTACATCTATAATTTTGTAACTCCCAGCGCTTATAAAAAGACAATAGAGCAATACAAAAAAATTCATACAGCACACTTCCCTCTATCACAGGATAAATACTCCACGAATATATCTAATTGCTCATGCGGTCTAACAAAAAGGGAAGGAATCCCTTGCTCTCATTTGCTTATCCAATGTCGCTTTGAGAATATTCAGCGATTTTATCATACGTACAACACCAGATCCCATTTCAATGATTTTATTTCAGCAGCAAGTGAAACATCCCTATCACTTCTGGGAAAGTTTAAGAATGATAATATGAATCGGCCTGGAGAAACCATAATTATAGAAGAACGAAAAAAACTAACAAAAGGCGAAAAATATAAAAACTTGAAATCCATATCTGACAAAATAAACAATGTTATACTTATGAAATCTAATAATACATTTGAACGCTATATGAAATTTATTTCAAAATGGGACAATTTCTTGTCAAAGGCAAAAGAAAATGAAATAAACAAAATTTTGGATCAGGTAGGAGAGTTGAACTTATCGCAAGAGTTAAACGAGTCAATTGTGAATAACAAAGAAAAGTTACATTTAAAATCAAATAATATTACAAATAAACCATATAACATAGATGATTGTGGGATTAATAAACATGAAATGAAAAAGTTCACAGACAAATCGCTTGAATTCGAAGAAGATGAAAATATGAAAATAGTAAATTTTAAGAAAAAAACAAATCAAACACCCAAAAAAACTATTACTACAGAAGATATTACACTGTTGTCATCATGTATAGACCAACGAAATGACGTAGAAGTACCGGATACAAACATAAAGAAATTCAAAAGTTCAATATCGGAACATTATGAAGAACTACCGAAAAATTTTGATATTGAAACTAAGAAACCTAAGGGACGACCAAAGGGTACTGTTAATAACGTAATCGGATTACCAAAGAGCAAAGATGAGTATATTAAATAACTAAACTAATAAGTTACAAACAATTAGAATTTAATGGTATTTTGATTCAAATATAACAAAATATATTGACAAATTTTAACTCTTTAATGATATTGGATTGTTATCATTATTGAAATATGGATGTTGTATGACTTTTAAAGTATTTCCGATTTCTTCTTATAAACATAATACTTACATTTCATACAGTATACCCAAATATCAATCAAATGTTAGACTTAGTTTATGTAAGATTTTCAATAAGAAGTAATTTCGTGTATTCAATCATATTTAAATTGTAAAGTAGTCTACTTCAGCCTTATATGGGGTTGGTCTTTTAGTGCATGTCGTATGTTTATTGTATATTTCGTAGGGAATCCACAAATGTCCTCAGCTCATTTATTACTTCATAATACTCTTGTTGGTTCTATTATTATGCATGATGTATGGTGTGTTGTTAGTATAAGTTTGTTGTCTTGTTGCTGTGGGTATTTGATGTGTGTAGATGAGTACAATAGCAGACAATCTTTTTGGAGTTTAAAATTTAAAATGTTCCATGTAAGTTTTGTTTATTACAGTATCCAACATCTATAACAATGATTATGAGAGTTATTTGTTATCGACATAACACGCTTTGTATAAGATAAATAACAAAAATAATTTTTTAATACAAAACCCAATTAATCAAAACAAGAAGGTTTTGACGTGCCAAATTCGATATACAAGCTAACATCTTGTATATAAAGACAATACTCTTCTAAAACAGGTTTATTTTAACACGTAATTTTGGTGCAAAGAGACACGACGTATTTTAAAATTATTTAATTAAAAACCGAAAACAAAAGATTATTTTACGATGTTTTTCTATTCACATGAAAATCTAAATTGTAAAACATCTTTTTGACTTTATTGTATCAAACGTCACGAGATTGTTCAATTGTTATGTCTTGTCTAGTTTAGAGTTCCCAATTCCCGGGAATCGATTTCTCGAATCCCGGGAACTGGACTTTTTATGTCTAAAATTCTCGAAAATTTTCGAGAATTTCGAGAATTTTTTCTCATTTCCCGGGAAATATGGCCATAAATCCGTTTCTCGATTCTCGATAAATTTTAGGTTCGAGAATTTTGGGAACTCTAGTCTAGTTAATAATAATTAAAGACTTAATGCCAATGTTGATTTTGTATCAACCTGTCATTTAAATATATCGTGTTTAACTATTAAATTGTTAGCTATCTAAAACGGCATATATCCAAATAACAAATTTTATTAAATTGACAATTCCTAGAAACAAAGTTCTCGACTGCCTGAGATATATATTTCAGAAATTTCCAAACCATTCCGCTTATTTAAATTAAATGTATTAAACAGATATCAATTAGAATTTCTGGGAAATGTTTGGATGGCGATTGAGCAAAATTTGTATAGAAATATGAAGAAATTTAAAAAAACTTAAAGTATATATTATTAAATATGTTATATGAAAATAATTGAAATAAAAGTTTGTATTCTGTATTATACAATACATAAACAAACCATCAAAAGTAAAAGTTTGCATCTGATTTAATATTTATTTATTTTGTTGAGTGTGTATCTCTTSGGTTCACTGCTATGGAGCGGTCCTGTTGTGGGAACCACCTTGTCAAATGAGAT
>JASNJN010000027.1:0-12926 GCA_030180075.1 Mikrocytos mackini | reverse complement strand
ATAAACCAATACAAGCAATCATTTCACTTAAAATCGGAAATATCAAAAAACAACCAAATCATCATGTTATGTAATATAAATAAACCTTTTCATGCATTAATCGACAATCAAAAACATAATAAACTCCCATAATATAAGAAACCTAGTTGTAAAAAATTTTTTCTTGGATTTGTAAGAAACTCAACAAAAAAACATGCAAGGCAGACAACTAAACCCAACATCCCTCAGGATTTCCGACATCAAACACAAAAGATAAAATCGTATACTTAATAGATAAACTCACAAACAACATAATTTTCAGAAAACTGTCGGCCGTTTTATATTAATCTCTTTTTTGTACGTTTTGGAAGTTTCTATATCCATTACGAATTCCATTTGACCTTCTCTATTGAATATATCCTTATATTGAATCTCATAAAGTCTTAAACCATCTTTTAAAATTACTTCTGTCAGTTTAACAACCACTACATGTTCGAAAATATACTCTTCGTACAAATCGAATTCATTGTTCGTAACTGAAACGGGTCTATTTGTAACGTAATCAGTCGACTTGTACTTAGGGAGTACAACAACGCCTTGTTTGACGTGTCTGGCGAATTCTGTGTAGTTGTAATGAAAGCTGGTTGTTTTGAACTTTACAAAAATAAGACACACATCGTAGCTCGAGAACGAAGAGATCCCAAAGAACACTTTCACGTGTCGTTCTGAGTATACCAGACAAAGGCCTGATTCTTGTGCGTAATGAAGAATGGGCACTTGATATCTAGTCAAAGCAAGACTGAGAGGGATTGTCTTTGTGTATCTTAAACGTCTCCTGATTACATCTGAATGTATAGCAACAAGTAAATTGCCTATAAGTAATACTTCTTTGTATGACTGTGAATAAAAAGAATTTAGTATTTCTTTGGGTAGTGAAATGTCACAGCTGGTGTAATCAATGATAATGTTTTCTTCAATACGTGTATCGTAGATACATATTGTGAATGAAAAGATATAATAAAGGGTTACTGTACTATTTCTCATAGTTTGTTAAGAAAATAAGAATATAAAATTGAATACGAATGAATAAAACAATAAATAGAAATATAAAATATAAAATATAAAATAGTTGTTGAAAATCTGTGGTAAATAAAGACTCTGTGAAATCTACTTATAATTAAATATAGGCTGATAATTTTCTCACCATTATAAACATTATTTTTCAATTAGAATAAACCGTTAGTTTACTTAACACCCACAGAATCCTCCATTTCCACTTACACTTTTGTTTATATCCAACAATTGTTTATCTTCTTCATTTTTATACATCGAAATCAAATCAGCACAAATTTCATCAAATATCTTTTCTATATTCTCTCCAGTCTTTGCAGAAGTTTCTTCGTGTTTTATATCTTTCAAGTCCGCAAACTCTAGCGCCTCTTCTTTTGCCACTTTCCTCTCTTCTCCCGCTCTGTCCAACTTATTGCCTACCAAGTACAAGATTTTCGTTTGCTCTTCGTTGTTCTTTAGTTCGTCAATCCACTTGCGAGCGGCTTTGAATGACTCGTTGTTTGTTACGTCGTATACAACGAGCGCGGCATGTGCGTTTCTGTAGTACATTGGTGCAAGGCTTCGAAAACGCTCTTGACCGGCTGTGTCCCAGATTTCGAATCGGTATGTAATGCCTTCGCTAATAGCTTCCTTTGAAAAGAAAGCTGCGCCAACAGTGGACGCCTGGTTATCGTCGAAGGATGATTTTGTGTAGGATAGAGCTATTGATGTTTTGCCTACTTCTGAGTCTCCCAGAAGAACTATCTTTAGGTTCTTGGTGTTTAGAGCTTCTGCTGACATTTTGAAAAGTTAAAAGTGAAAAGTTTGAATTGGACAAGGTACAGCGGATCATTGGTATTTTGAAGCTATTAGTTGTGTAAGGTGTAATTATAAGGTAAAACATCAAATTGTGGGCAATAATTAAACTTACGCCTTTTCTACTGTTTTATACATCAAATAGCTATTTTGAAACATACAGAATGTTTTTAAACGCAAAAAGTTTGTTGCAGTCGCATATTATAATTATCAACTTCCTTATCGTATATTTAGTTAATTTTAGTTAACAGTAGAGTATTCCGCAATGTTTACACGGATTTTCCCCCACCTGAATAATTTTGTTTAATTTCTCAACGTGACAATGATCACTCTATAAAATATAAAACAGCAACATTTCAAGAATAAAGTGCGAGATAAGATTCTCAAACTTTAGTTTTAAATTTCTCAAAATTGACTTCATGGACATCACAAAGAAGAAATCTTTCAATTCTCCAACGAAAACGTCTTCTCTTAGTATCAAGAACCGACGTAACACAATAGAGAGCCTCCCGTCAGCTGGTTCACCCACTTCAAAGTCCAAGCATTCTTCAACAACTCCCCACCACACGCACAGCCTTCGTAGTAGTCAAGTATTAAACGCAGTTTCAAAAATCAAATCAATCGATTACTCCTCTAGTCTAGACTTGATCAACAAGCGTCTAGACACAATAGAGGCAAAGATAGACAACATTATTTCTCTTCTGGGTGCTTCAGGTAACAAAAAAGAAACAAAGCCTGATTATTTAAAGCGCAATTCTTTGCAGCACCGGTCTTCTCTAAGTTCCACTTCTGTAACCAAGACTAGCTCAACACGGGATTCGGATAAGGCAGTACTTTCAAGACAAGCCACAATCAAACCAAAGAAAACCTCTACACATTCTAAACAAAGTGAATTGATATCTTCTTTGAATGTGGCTACCAATACAAAAAAAGACAAACCAACACCAAAAACGTCTACAATTTCCACTGCAACAGCAATATCTCAAAAACCTGATGTTAAAGTGAAGTCGCCAACTATAAAAACTAGCAAAAGTACAATTACAAATGCAACCGCTACAAAAGACAAGGACAAAAAGAGGACAAGTTTAACTTCTAAAATTACTAAAGAAAGACCAGAAATTAAAGAAACAGAATTAAAAAGAAAATCAAAAGCTCTTTCATTTAAAGATAAATTAAAAAATCTTACATGTGTAACAGAAAAACCCATTATTAAACACACAACGGTAAAAGAAAAACTTATTTCCAAAGTTTTAGATAAACAAGCTACAGAAGAGACTTTGGTTCCTTCTGATAATAAGAAAGAAAAGAAATCTAAAAAGGTTAATACTATGAAAGGAAAGTTTTCTGCCTTTGCAGCTGAGTTGGATGGAAGTTTGGCCGTTACGGGAAGTAGTACAAAGGGAAGTTTTAAAGGAAGTGAAGAGCCAAGTATTTCGTGTGATACTAGTAAAGAGCTAAATAGTAGCTTGGAACATAAATCGTTGGAAAGACCTATGATGAAAAGAGGACGTAAGAACACAGACAATGCGGGCGTAAAGTTTATTAGTAGAAAAAGAATGTAAAAACTTCAAATAAATATCCAGATAACGTGTTTTTGTCGATAAAAAGTATATTTAATACAATATAATAAACCCTAATTATATTATTTTTGATCAAATTTCTATATTTTAAAACAATGTCGCCCGGGCGTGTTAGAAATCAAAATTTTACTTAAAACGGAATTTTTTTATCCCTTTATAAATTCATTGTTAAATAATAACGCGTATTTATTCATTTATTTAATGTATTTTGAAGTAAATTTAAAAATTGCTATATCAAACTTCATTAATTCTTCAATCAACATATTATAATAACTTTTATCATTTTTCGTTTTTTCAAGCGCTTCAAAAATCATATAAAATTTCACTATAATTTCATTCATTTTATTATATATTTTCCCATTATTGTATAAATATTTTAAAGTAACTCCTTCTTTAATATATTCATTATTTTCTTTTATAATTTCTTTTTCGTGGATAAAACAATAAACCCCAAATTTATACAAATTAAACGAGAAATTTTTGTATTTGTTTAACAGCGCAAGTTTTAGCTTGTTTATAGGATTTTTGCCCCATTCTTCAAATAATGTTTGGGTTACTGCGTTCCTTTTTGCTATATCTTTTAAACTTCCCCAAACAAACTTTGTAAAGAAAAGTAATCTATTAAAAAACACTTTGTTTTCTATCAAATTCCATTTTTTCTCTATTAAAAGTGCGAATGATTTAAAGTACAAATAACCTAGCCTTAGAACGTACACATTTAACTCAGTTATTTTTACTAGTTCGAAATGTTTTCCATTGTTGAGTGTTAATTTGTAGTCAGGAAGTGTAAGCTTAATGTGTTTATTCCAAATTTCTTTTATAAGATCAATTTCTGTATCAAACAGCCAAAATTGTTTTTTGTTTGTTTCGCTTATAACTTCGAAATAGACTTTCTTTTTAATAAAAAGACAAATGTATTTTAAATTCTTTTGATGACTTAAGAGAATGTCATTAAACACTTTAATGTGTTTGTTTATATGCGGAAGAAATGGCACAATAAAAAGATCCTTTTGTTTTGTCTCGTATTGAACTTTGTAGTTATCTAAAGTTGAGTTTGAAGTGTCCTCTTTGCTGGAGAGTTTGAGTGTGTTAGTTTGGATGGTTAATAGTGAGCGAGAAGAATTCACAGTGGTGTTACCTTTGTAAGATGAGAGTAAATAAATGCTAAGCATTATAAAACAGATTGTGGTGGTAAAGAAAATTAGTATAATTCTCTTTTGAGTCTTTTTGCTGAATGTAAAAGACCGTTTAAAGAATTTCTTGTGAGGTTTTGAAATTTTCATGGTAGGGAATGAAAATGGCTTCGGTTGGCTGTTATATTCTTTGTGGAGATGGAAATATTGTTATTGAGGTATTAAGGATTATGGCAATGTTATTAGTAGGCTGGGAAGGACAAAAATCGCGTATTGTTTGAATTTGAAATTTTGTTTGCTATTATCCTATATATTTCATGTGTGGACTCATCGCAATATGGTAACAGGCTGAATGTTTCAGATAGTTTAGAAGAAGTCTTGTAGAGTGAAAAATCGAAATATTGTTTTTTATAGTTTACTTTTTCAAAAAGTAGAACACTTTTATAACTACGCACAGCTAACATACATGTCTTTCATATAACATGTAACAGATATATAATTAGATTTACTAAGCAGACAATTTATACTTTTATATGATTTTCACAGCATTCATGATTGAAGTATTACTTCTAGAGCTTCTTTCTTGGTCTATTAACTCCACAGAGAACAATCCCATACCATAAATACATCGATCATCTTATATACTCATTCATATACTCCCATCCACTTTATATATTCTTATAGTCATCGAACTTATCTTACCAAATGAATATTTGTTATACAGCTCTTTTAATTTAGATCAACAAATAACATTCTTCTTTCCAACAAGTTCCTATCATTCCCTAGCCTTATATAAACGCATATCGAAACAATAACGACTCATTAGGCTTATCAAATGAATAAACTATAATTCAACTATTTTAAATTTATTTTGCAACCAAATAATTAATATCACAAACAAAGAACAACTTTATTAGACTTTTATTTCATTATATTTGCAGAAAATTGTTCTATTTATATCTTTTAATTTATCTCCTGCAATAATTAGATAAAAACAAATTTAATACCAAATATATACATCATATTTAACCACTATTAAACTTTTAATAATAATATCCTTCATCATATCCATATGCAAATTGGTTCATACTTTGTGGTTGCATTTGTTGTGTTTGTTTCCCCCTTCCATTGAAATACACAATAATCAAAATAACCACGACCAATGCAATAATTTTGTTTCTATCCGATGCAAAGAAATCTGTCAAAAACTGTTTAATTTGGCTAAATAAGTCTTTACTTTCTTCTTTCTTATTTTTGTCTTCTTCTGTTTTTGTGGTTTCACTTCTTGATTCTTCCTTTTGGTCCACACTAATTTGGAAGTGTAAATCGTCAGGCATTACGACGATCTGTCCATCGCTTAGCCCTCCTTCGTTTGTAAATTTAACTACAAATTCTCTATTCACACAAGTTTTGGCTTCTAAGCAACTTTTATCGAATTTTAACACAAACGATTTTTCCTTGTCGCTACCATCAAACACCATACTTCCATCGTCTATTTCTGCGCCTTCTAAAGTACCCTTTATAGTTTCCAATTTAGCTTTCATAGCTAAACTTCCTGTTTTTAACTTGTCATTTAATTTAACCTTTATTTTGTACGGTTTGCTATCGTAGTTAAATATTTTAGGCACTTTACTTTTGTCTACCACTTCTAAGTACAAAGGGTCTTGGTTAGTAATGTTTACAGTAATGGAAGCAGGTTGAATGTAACTCTCTTTGCTCATTCCATCTAACTCGAAACTTATATTAGCACTGCCCACTGTAGTAGCTTCTAACTCAATAGACTTTGATTTGTTTGTTAGCCCACAGCTTTTAAAAGCGTTAATAACACCACTGCTTTTTTCCACCCATTCAAACTGCCCACTTCCTGAAGCGCCGCCTGAAATGTTAGCTCTAATAATAAGCTGTCCGTCTTTATTCAGTCCTTTTGGACACTCATAGACTCTACAACTCACTTTAAACTTTGTTCCTACTTTTACGTGCTCTTTACTGTCGCAAGAAGTTTTTATTTGTTTTTGACTTCCGGACCTATAATTGTAACTTGGTTTAAACTTTATTTTCTCGTACTCAGAAGATCCTTCAAGTTTAATATTTAAAGGAGTAGAAGCTGGCGCTACAACACTCATTTTGAAACTGTAAGAGTCCTTCGACTCGCCTGAACTCCCTAAAGATATTGGAATTGAATCCGGTGTAAAGTGTATTAAGTTTGTTTCTTCTTTTAAAGTTATTTTATAGTCAGAAGGAAATCCTTTATCAAAAAACTTTGTTAGTTTTCTGCTTAGTTTTATCTTCGCCGATAAACCTTCTGCAATTGGCACTATCGAACTTGACTCACCAGAAATAGATAATGTAATGTCCACGTTTGGAACAGCAGCCGTGCGTATTGTAATGTGCTCCATAGGAGGGCTCTTTAGCCACTTACTGTACGTCGAGGGCGTAGTAATAGAAAGTGTGTACGAAGTGGATTCCTTGCAATTTTCTAAGTTTGCAGCAATGTCAAAAGTTGTAGAAGGAGAACCCTTCACAAACGAGATTGAAGAAATAGGGGTGAGCTTCTTGTGTTCTGAGACTCGTATGCAGTCGGACGGTGACACAGAAATTGGAAGTTCTCCAGCGGTAGGGAAAGAAGAAGGTTTAATCTTTAAAACTACCGTTGTAGAAGTGCCCAGTGCAAAACTTGAAAGTTTGGAAGACGAAGGGCTGTAAAGGGTTATGCTTCGTAAGAGCTGCTTGAATGTTACTACCATATTTACGGAAGGTATGGAAGAATCGCTGGAACGAGCTGAAAAGGTACAAGATGTTATCACGTGCTCGTCAGAATGATAGTCAGAAGCAGAAATGGAAATGCTTGAACCGGAAGACTTCTTTGCCCGTATGTATGAAGTCCTAGTTATAGTAGAAATTCCAGAACAGGTCATGGAGACTGCCACGGTCACTTGGGCTGTTGTAGACTTACTTAATTTTGGAGAGAACTCGATGTGGTCACCAATATTATAAGAAGACTTTAAATTGTACAAGGTAAGTTTGTATGGCTTGTTTGAAGAACCTCCCCATTGGATGATGTGCTGTGTAACGTAGAAAAGTAAAAAAATCGTTTTCATTTTTAGAATTTTAAATTTCCCGAAAAAGTATTTTTGAAACAAGAACCTTCTGGCAAACATTTGGTTTTTAAACTTCCAGATTCGCCATATAGTTTTTATCGAATGTTATGGAGGATATCTTGAATTTTGAAAATCCAAGAGATAGAATTCCATGAATAGAAGATCCCAAAAAAAATCCACACTAAAAGAAAACACAAAATCGCATCTCACAAAGGTCCTATGAACCTTATAAACTCATTCGAACGATCTTAAAGTATCCACATTTTCCTTAAAAGTTTGTATGAAATAAAGAAGGCAGATTATATATGCACATTAACACTTTATCTGTTACATGCACTTAAATAAGTACATGTTAAAATAGATGTTATATGTGCTATGTACTTATATGGGTACAAATACAAATTGACATCATCTGTGACATGTACCCAAATGAGTACATAAAAAATAACCATGTCTGTGATGTGTACCCAAATAAGTACATGGAAATAATATTAATATTAACATGCTAAATATGAATATAACCCAAAAGATAATATTTTAACAATAGGCATGGTTATATTTTTTATTTTATTAGGAATTATATACAGTCATTCCTGGTTAAAACCACATTTTTTCTTTTTAATTTACACTAAACTCTGAAGGTTTAGCCGGTTTTTGTCCCAAAATGCATTGGACTGGCTAAGATTAGAGGTACTGGGATATCTAAATTCTATTTGTATATTGTGGTAAAAAAAATCTCAATTTGTTGTTCTTCTAAGTGGGGCCCTTGGTTATATCACCCATTCGGGAAATCATATAAAACCAATTAATAATGTCTATTTTCATCTATAAAACGAATGGTGAATTTTAGATACAAGTAAAACCACGTGGAAGCGTTTTAACCACAGAGTTCGGTTAGAAAATGGGGATAAACACAATTTACAGGCATTTCAAAATTATGTTGTAATTTGACTAACACTAGAATGTTGCCCACCTAAAGAACTTAATAAAACAATGTATAAGTGGTTGTTTTGAGGCAAATTTAATATTCTCACGTTACTGTATCATTTTCAGAGCCCCAGAAGCACTTAAACAGTAAAATATTTTTAATTAAATTGGACCAAACCCCCTAAAAATCGGCTAAGAATGGAGCGACTAAGTCTTAAAATGGGCTAAACCTTCGTAGTTTACTGTATATGACAAAATTGTTTTATTGTTTGCAGCCAGTTTTATCGATGATAGTTTGTTTAGAGGTTATGATCAAGGACCCAAAAAGCGATTTTTTTAATTTTGTGCATGAGTATTATTGGATTTTTATTAAAGCTCTAGAGCGATTTTTAAGCCTTATAGAGCCTCTGGTTGTTATACTTTAAAAACATAAGGCAATATATAGATATGGACGTTTTTAAGCAAATCAACTAAAAATGATTATTTGTGATAATATATGGAATTATCTTAATTAAAATCTTTTAGATTTTTATTGAATATTTCTGGAACAACCCCCAAAATTAGACTCGTCGTATTTACCATTAATAGTTATCTAGTATGTTGTTATTACACGATCAGACTTATTTGTCGTTCCATATTATTTACTAATGGAATTATATTTTAACCTCGATAAAATTTACAAAGTTTTTTTTCGCGTGTTTTGTAAATTACGAATAGTTTTGAATTTTGTCACGATGAAAACAGAATTATGGAAAACGATAAAAATTCATTTTATGTTTTTAAATATAAAATGAATATGGACCAAAAGTTCTAAACAAAACCATAAAATCATATTTTTAAAGGTTATTAACAGAAAAAATTTTACGCTWKKGTGTAATAATTTACAAAACACAATGGATCGCTTAAAAAAATCAAAGGGAATCAGATAATTACATAAAAACGTTTTGTATTATTTTTTTAAATATAAATAACTCATATTTTTAGAAAAAAAATTAGCAGAAATAGACGTGTCCTGTCGATATATCGAATATTTTTTTGAAATTATTTTTTAAAATGGTTTTATCATAAAGATCTCGTCTTGTAAATGCAATAGAAAAATTTTCMTGAAAATTTTTCTATGGCATTTACAAGACGAGATCTTTATGATAAAACCATTTTAAAAAATAATTTCAAAAAAATATTCGATATATCGACAACCCAAAAAGGGCGCTTTTTAACCCCAAATTCTCGATTTTTGATATTAAGTCGATTAAAATGTTTACAAATATTTTAGATGTTATCTATTTGTAGATCTCACGAAAATACATATGCTACAGAAATTTCAATAATTTTTCTCAATAGAAAATGTATGTTTTAGATCCCGACTTTTTTGAAAACTACCTGATGCACCCTTTGGAAAAATCCAAAAAAATTTCTTTTTTCAAAATTTTTTATTAGGGAATTTATATTTGAAATTTTTTCCATTAAATAAAAAATCGATTTTTGGACAACACACAAAATTGTGGAAATTTTTAAATCCAAATTCGAAATTTTAGGTAGGCGGGAATTTATTCTAATTTTTACACCGATTTATGAAATTTTCAACCGTCAAAATGTATTTTTTTGAACATTTTTAAAACTTCAAATTCCAAAAAACGGGGAAAATGGAAAAAAATACAAAAAATTTTTGAAAATGTAAAATCGTTCTATCGTTGTTTCACAGCGAAATCCGATAGTAGAATGTTCCAAATTTGATTTTCAAAAATACGGGGAAAATGGTGTCCATCGGGGAAAATGAACAAGTGAGAGGAAAATGCCCAAAAAACGGGGGAAATGATTTTCAATCTCTTTTGGGGGCTGTTTTTCGAAAAATGGGTGAAAATAGAGGAATTAACCTTTTTGACCGCCCAAAGCACGTGAAAACGGTTCTAATCGTGTTTTTAGCTTCAAATAAGACGTTTTTAATAGTTTAAAAAATGTGCTTTTGAAGACGAATCTTTAAAATTTCAAAATACTATTCTTGTTTTTACGGATAAGAAAGATCTGTTTATTCAAATATGATGCCGCTATAATTTGAATAATTATTGTCATGTAACATATAACATTTCAAATCAAATCCAACACGAAATAACGAAGTTACAATTAGACATTCCAAATTTTATCGAAAATGATTTGAATTGATATCTCGACATGTACAATCGATATGATATATCAATATTTAAGCATGTATCATGATTTTCCCCGATTTTTCATAAAAATTTCACTCACATTTGCAATTACAGTCAAACTTCGACTATCCGAAATATCTATCCGTAACTATCTTCGTAACCGTGATTATTTATGGGGGTTTGGCCGTGATTTTGAGAAAATTGAAATGTTCAGGCTTGTTTATATTGGTTAAAAACAGAGTTGTTATGAAAGCGGGTGAAACTACAATAATACCACCCATTCCGGTTTAAACCAGTTAAAACCGGTTAATACCAGTTTACTCCACCCCTATTTTCGGTATAAATTAAAAATTTTGAAAATTTATTGATTAAAAATTCTAGAAACTTCTTTATGGGGTTGTCTATACATTTAACAAATTCTAGAAAATTTTTGGGGAAATTATTTATTTTCATGAAAAATATTTCTCCAAAATACGAATTTTTAAAATTTTGGATTTTTCAGATTTTTCAAAAATTTCGCATTTTAAAATCAGCTGAAATTTATTCCAGTATGTTGTTTTACAGTTATGACCAGAGTTGAGCATTCCCGGGCGACCCGAGCATTTCCGACCCGATCGGGTCGGAAATGGTCGGGTTTGGGCTGACTTCCAACTGGCCACATTTCTACCAACTGGCCACAATTCTTCCAAATAGCCACAAAATCCCAGCTGGCCACATTTGGATTTCGTTGTTTCAGGGCTATTATGGTATATCGGTAATATTAATACTTTTTATTAACGCTTAGTTAATTTTATACAATAAAGAATGCTGTAAACCATTTAAATTTTTTTAAAAATGGGTTCAAATATGTTCGGCATTTTTTCTTCCAACCGGCCACAATTCTTCCAAATAGCCACAAAAATTCCAACTGGCCACATTTTCTTCCAAATAGCCACATTTTTTGTCGCGATAAGATATACGCTTAAATAGTGGTGAAAATCGTACCTCTTATTTTAATTTGATAATTTCAGTCGTTTTTTCATAATTAGAAATTGTATTATTGGCATACGCTCGAGTTTTTAGAAATTGAGTGCCCATAAATGTGGCTATTTGGAAGAAATGTGGCCAGTTCGAATTTTTGTGGCTGTTTTGATAAAAATGTGGCCAGTTCGAATTAAACCTCGGGGGTTAGTCCCCGTTTTTTCAAAAAATGCACACGTTATCCATTTGTTCATTTTATGGGATTAAAATGCAAAATTCGCATGTAAATAGGTTGTTAAATAATTAAAAACTATACCTTTCCTTGGATTCGTTCAAATTTTCCATTTGATTAATATTTTCTAATAAAAATTTTACAGCTATTGAACACGTTAAATATTGTAGATCAAATTAGGCTTTATTTAAAGTTAACTTGCCTTCAAATGTATAGAAAAAGTTAAATTTATAATATTAAAATACAATAACCCGTATCTTGCCCCATTCGTGGAGGGACGCGATATTTTTAAATCCTCAAATGTTATGGAAATTAAAATAAATTCTAAATAAAAACAAAATGAAGTGGACAATATCGGTTTTATTTACACTTAAGAATCGTTATAATTATTTCAACACATACAACTAATCAATTTAATAAAACGCTTTTACCTGCCATTTGACGTGACATTCGGAATTCACATTTTTAATTTGATAATCGGGGAGTTCTATTTTGTTTTCTAAAAGTTTAATAATAGTTTATGGATTAACCCATTTACAATATATTCACGAAGTTTATTGATATTCCCATCAAACTCCATAATAAATCGTGGATTCGGCCTTTAATTTACATATAAGGGGTTATTACACTATTCAGGGTCTATAGTTTATTCTGCCCATTTGGAGGGATTTTAGGCACCATTCTTCACAGCCACAAAAAATGCCCACAGCCACAATTTTTTTTTCAAAATCGCAAAAATCATATTAATCACCACAAAATTATTTTTAAATTATAAATAAATACGCGAGAGATATTATATATAGAAAAAATGTATTATAGACAGGATAGTTTATGATAAAACACAAATTTATTGAAATTCCAAAATAATGTTAATGTTGATCGATGGAACGATAATAACAATATCTTTGTAAAAAATAATTTATTCTAAATACTAAAATTAACTTTCTAGCTACTTTTATTTTTTTTCGAAAATAAATAAAAATTTAAAATTTTTGATTGTGAAA
>JASNJN010000026.1:0-15176 GCA_030180075.1 Mikrocytos mackini | reverse complement strand
ACCATGAAAAATTAACTTTATATTTTTAATTTGCAAAACTTGTGGAAGAATCATAAATTTGTGGATAAAACAGAATTTTTATTTTAAAAAAAATTTTGGCTCGAATTAGAGGTTTTTTTTGCTAAAAATAGTAAAAGGTATGTTTTATTCATTCGAATAACCTATTAAATGATTCATTTTACATATTAATTTGTGGAAAATACAGAATTCTGTGAAAATATCAAAAACTTGTGGAAGAATCATAAACTTGTGGACAAAGTACGAAATTTGTGGAAAAATCAAAGTAAACCCTGCATTATTGGTAGTGTGGATATTCAATGCAAGATTGCCTGTCTTAAAATAATCGACGAATTCTTCCTTTATATTATCCCAATTGCGCATATAGTAATCTTTAACTGTGCCCGAAAAACTGTCTCGCAAGGTTAAGTAATCAAGGTCGTCATTAACAAACACAATCTTTTTGAGAACCTCAATGTTATGGCACCATTCTTTACAGCCACAAAAAGTGCTCACAGCCACAAAAAATGCCCACAGCCACAATTTTTTTCAAAATTGCAAAAATCATATTAATCACTACAAAATTATTTTTAAATTATAAATAAATACGCGAGGGATATTATATATAGAAAATTTGTATTATAGACAGGATAGTTTATGATAAAACACAAGTTTATTGAACTTCCAGAATAATGTTAATGTTGATCGATGGAGCGATAATAACAATATTTTGGTAAAAAATAATTTATTCTAAATACTAAAATAAACTTTCTAACTAATTATATTTTTTCGAAAAATAAATAAAAATTTCAAATTTTTGATTGTGAAACATTTTTGTGGCTGTGGACACTCGTGCCTAATTGGTGTCGTTTTAGAGGCAATTTGGTGTAAATAATGAATGTTTTAGAGCAATTTGCTATAAAATATAAAAGCAATTTTTAGGAACCCTAATAATTATACCGGTTTCCGAATTTTGCTTCGTTATCCGGTATTCCGTTTCATTAAGATATTATACAATTTATCAAGGTAAATAGAAATATTTCAATTTAAAATACAAAATTTTAACCTAATTTGCCTCTAAAATCCCAACCAAACGAATTTAGAGATTATAATGTTACAAAATATAATTATTTATAACAGTCAACACGCTACAGTTATTATATTGTATTTTTAAATAAGTAAACATGTTTCCGTAGAGTATTATTCATTCATTTTATTTTTATTTTTATTTTCTATTGTGTTTCTGTGAGTTTTTATTTAAACACTAATTTAATCATTATAGTATTGATAAGAGGAATTCAAAATATCCGAACAAATTACTATTATTGTAAAGAATATCCAATATAAATTGACCATGTTTATCCGTATTAGATGACTCTTTCCATGTTTAAAAAATAAATTTCATCATCTTTATAGTTTAAAATTAAAAATTTCAATATCAAAACGTCATTCGGAAATTCCTGTTTGGAATAGAATAAACATGACAAAATATGATAAAATTTTGTCATGTCTTATTTTCAAGAATTTAAAATTATGATTACCGGTATTAGTCAAAATACCGGTAGTATTTTCGAAACTCTAGTTAGTGGGTTTATTAAAGCAGTATAAAAATTTTGATACATTGCAAAATCTATAGGACATTATATTTAACAAACCTCAATAAAAGATATGAACAGCAGAAATTGAAGAGGAGGAAATTGTCCAATTGCTCTAGACGACAAACATATGTTTAATAGCAACAATGGAAATAAAATATTCAAATAAACGCCTATTTAAGTTTGTCTAGAAAATTCTATTTATTCGATAATCTAAAATTTCTCTAGAATGTTGTTACGGAGTGTTTCACAAATTCATGATTGAGGTAAAAGTCCGAGGTTGCGATAACTATCAAAACAAACACTCAACATTCCTCCTGATCAAAAAACGGTCAAGAATCCAACCCCATCTGGTTTCTATTAAAAAAGCAATAAAGTACGATGGAAACAATACTAGACTGTTTGGTATTAGCGCTTTAACGCAGAGAACAAGACCCAAAAAATAAAAGACAGGTTCGGAATACATTTATGATTCACATTTCACTGAACCAGTACACCGCCCAAAGGAAAGGTGCATTATGAGAACAAGGTTTCAGACAGAGAATAGTATCCAGCGATATTTGAGAGGACTTAATCAACAAACAAGAAAAAGTCTAAGTTTTCCAAAATATTGGGTGAATAAACGAAGTTTCTCCTCACGATATTACGACGGTTCACTGTAACCCCAACAATCTGGTTAATACCATATTCGCTGAAAATCCTATAAAGAGTAGAATAATCAAAATACAATTAGCAGATGGTTAACTGAGCCTATAAGGGTACTGATAGGCTAGAATCTTCTCAGAGATGAACTTGAGAATACAGCATCAAAAAGCATTTGTTCAAATGATCAAACCCCAAAGTTTCTTTAAATCCCTAGGACGATTTAAAGGAAGCCCTTCCCGGACGGTAAGAAAATCGTGTACCCATGAAGGAAATGACCGAAATGATAAGTCAACAATGCTGTTAATAAATCCACAATTAATTAGAGGTTTAATATCGTTCTAGTTATATATCAATATCGATGTTATTCGGAAACTATGCATAAGGTTTTTAAAACAAAACCAATTTAGATAATAATATTTTAAACCAACGCAACTCAGCTATTCACATAAGACAACAGACCATCATAAACAACCGCGTCATAAAATTTTTGAATTCAATTAAAATGTTAACTGTTTGAATTAAAAATTCATCAATTAATCGTAAAATGGAATCTGAAAGAATAACATCACCCAGACATTCTATTAGTGCATTAAAATGGCTAGTTTTATTCGTATTAGTCTTGTTTGTCGCAATAGCTTCGTTGGCAGGAACATATTTCTACATGTTCGAAAAAGAGTTACACAATAACACCAACATGGCTGTATCTACGTATTTGAGCGCTGGTGGTTATACCAAAGAACATACCGAGTCGATAGAAGCAAGTTTGAAAGAAATAGAAATTAAACTTGAAAAGTTAACAGAATTGAAGTTCGACAATCACAAAAGTTCACACAGCGTTTCAGACGAACTGGATAACGTCAGCGAAAGCAGTTATGATTCGAATAACGAGCACAATGAAGATAACAGCGAACGAAACAACTATGAAAGAATATCCAACACAGCAGAAGCCAATTCCAATACCAACAATTTAATAAGCGCAATTGACGTACTACAATATCTCCGTGAAGTTTTCGGGAAGAATGAACACAACCTTTTGATACAAATACACTCTTCTACTGATAATGATATCAATAGCATCAATAACAAGGCGAATAATTTCCAGGATAAACACGAACCAATGTCTAACATTATTTTACCAATAAAGCTCAACACCGAACAATACATTGACTTTTTAATATACCAAAGAAACCACATCAACAACAACGAAAGCCAAACTGAGTTTATTCCGGGCGTGGTAAATGAACTAGAGTATGAAATTGGCATGAGAAAACAAATGCTAGTTTCATATTTTAATATATCGATTCAAAGTTATCTGTCCACTTCAGAAAATGCTAAAACAGAACAAAAAGAAAAAGATGTGGATGAAATAATGAATGAATTAGAGAGTGAAAACTCTACAAATTTTGATAGTTTAATACAAAAGTTTAGAGACAACATTAAACTAATACAAAGATTATATGTACAAAATATTTGCGAATTGAAAATGAAAAATATTCCTACAAATAAACAAAATACAAACAAAAAGAAAAAGATAAAGAGAACAAAAAAGAAAAAGCAAAATGAAAAAGAAAAAGATATCTTCGAAACACTAATAAATGATAAAGTTGGATTATTTGCAAAAAATTACAATGATTTAGACAAAGAAGCCATAAAACTTATAAATAATAACTGCAATTCTTACACAGAATTATTGGGACAAAAAATAGCATTAGTGCGTTACTAAATGAAAATGAAGAAAATGATCTCACAAAAGTTTTGGATAACATTATCATAAAAGTATCTAATGAAATAGGAACGAATAAAACAAAAATTTCTTATAATAGATATCTTAAAGATAGTATAATTTTTGAGAGTTTATCTATTATAATTGATTACTACAAACAAATACTGTTACTCAAAAAAACATTGGGAAAATACAATGAAAAGAATTATAAACAAAAATATAGTGCAAATAATGAATTTAATCAACAAAGTGAAAAGAACGTTTAAAATAAGAATAAATGTTTTTGTATGCGGAAATTAAAAGAAACTCTAAAAAAGTTCAAATATAAACAATAAAAAGGAATAATAAAACTAAATAGAAAAGGAAAAAATAAATGCTTAGTATCTTCTCTTTGAATCGTTCATTACAAAAACATCTCATTAAAAATTTTCTATTTGTATTTATGCAATTCGATTTCTTAACCCCACCATTAAAATATCAATTTGTTATTTATTTAAATGCTCAACATTTCCACGGTCGCACCAGTCACAAATCCTATAATATTTTTTTCAATTCTATTCCAATACAACTGGGTTGGTTTAGGTTTATTCAAAGACATAAGTGTAGGACTATACTCTACATCTAAGCCATCCAACTTTTCACCCTTTAAATCTTCTTTTTCTTCTTTATCTTCTTTCTCTTTATTTTCTTCCTCTATATCTTTTTTATTTACTCTTTCTCCGTCTTTTCTATTTAAGTCCCAAATAAATGTATTTCCATTTTCATCAATGCTTGAAAGTGTCTTTTCAAAGAATGGAGAAAACTTTAAGTCTAAGACATCTGAACCATGTCCCTTTAATACTGTAGACTCAGTATTTGGGTTTCTAATATCAAACAAATTAATCTCAGACTTTCCTAATGTGTTGTGAGCTATATAGTTGGCGCTTGGATTCTCCCATGTTAGCTTGGGAATTGGACGTCTATACTCTGTGAATGACAAAGCTTTTATTTTGTCCTTTTGTCGACAATCGATGAGTTTTATAGAACCATCAAAACTCGATGTTGCATAAATCAAGTTGTTACCGGCGAAGTTTTCACCCGCGAATTTTACAGTGGTTAGTTCGCGCTCGTGAGCTTTTACTTGGGATAATACTGCACGCTTTTCGACGTCCCAAAGTGTTGTAAACCCGGAAATAGAGCCTGCAACAATAATGTTTTTGTGGCTTGAGTGCCAGTCCATGGTTGTTATGTACTCAGAGAGTTTGTTGGGAGTTGGTAGGTCGAATACTTCCACTTTATTAGCAGCTGCTTTCTCATCTTTGGGTTGAATGAGTGGTATGTTGTACAGAGTGACAAATTGTGCAGAAGAAGCTAGAATTTCTTTTTCGGTTCCAAAACTCTCTGGGTAGAACTTGAGTGTTGTTGGGGTGAGCTTACTTTCAAAATTGATCAAATCTTTAAGTGGAGCCTTTTCTGTTTGTTTGTTGACAATGTAAATTTTATTAGTCAGAAAGTCATTCGAGGTTGCGATGGCGCATTTGGTGTAATCATTGGTGTCCCATGCAAAATCAAAAGCATAAGATTGTTTTTCACAGGTATAGGTATCTTTCTCGATTTCGGGGCTTTTTTCCGAATTTGTTTCCATTGAAATTTTAATTTTAAAAAAATTAAAAAACAAACAGTATGTCTAAAAGACATTTATATTTTTGTTTGACTAGATAGTGTTTAATAATTGTTCAATATATGATATATTTGTTCAATAGATTGGGAAAATTTCCACAAAGTTTGAATAACAAAGTCCGTGACTCTCGGTTCATTCTATAAAGATAGTTTTTTGTGCTGATGTCAGCAAAGCTTATAATTGTCATAACCCTGATTTAGATACGACGAGGGCTTCCAGAAATTTCCTTTAAAATTATAATTTATCGAAAATTGTTCATTCTTTTCGATCTATTGCTCAAAATTGCATTTAACAAAATAATCGATATAATATAATTTAAACTAAACAATTATTTACGATATAATTTACACTCAAACAAAATCTCATTCAAATAAACTATATAAAATCTTTATTTACTATCTATTTCCAAAACATTCATTAAATCATCTACTTCCAAGAACTCACCTAAATCATCAACTTCAAACGGATCTTTATCCTCTTTTCTAATAATCTCAACTTCGTTTAAATTATCTAAAATGTTACTCTTTTTATTCAATCCAATTCTTTTTTTCGATAATCTTTTAACCATTGTTAGAAAATCATTCATTGTCAAATTTTTATTAAAGTTTGCACTTGTTCTAATTTGATACCACTCGTCAATTTTTTCTTGGTCTATTGTGAAATGGTTTATCGAGATGTTCGAAAGTATGCAGCATTTATAATTATAGTTTATTTTGTAAGTAAGTTTGAATTTGATATAATTTCCAAGTAGAAATAGAATGGGTACATTCTTTGGTAAATTTACAACAATTCTGTGTACCTTTTTATGGTGTACCAATATATTCTTGTGTTCATTGTGTAAAATTTTGCTTTTTGTTGTGTGTTTTAATCTTAGTTTCCATGTTCTAATTGAATTAAGTGTAGTCTCGTTGTGTATGTGGTTTAGTAAGATCTCTGCTATAAATTCGGAATATGTGCGGTTCGCATAAGCTTTTTTGATGTATTGTTTGGCTAGATTTTGGTCTTGAATAGATAATGGAAGCATTTGGAAGATAAATAAGTGTTCGGAATTGAACTTGAGTTCTGTTTGTGTTATATGTGTGTTCAGCCCGACGTAGTTTGATAGTACGCTGTTCAATTCCCGTAATTGAGTTGTCCTGATGAAGAGATCAAAACTGGAAAGTAAAGCTGTGCTTGTGTGGTCAAACACAATGAAGATTAAGTTGTTAGTGAATGAGTTGTTGAGAGATGTACTGAGTGTGTTGGTTTCAGCTTCCAAAGAGGGCTTGTGAATGAAAATTTGAAGATTTCGTCTTTGAGCCAAAGATTTATTTTTGCAAATTACTTGTCGTTCAGAAGAACAAACGCCGCTTTGTTTCAGTACATATACAAGCGCAAATACTGTAACCAGGAAACGTCTGATCAACATTTATTTTTGAAACGTCTTTATTTGATTGAACGACGAAGTATGCCATAAATAGCAACTTAAAACTAGATGTAATTAAAATTATAAAGAGCGAAGCGTAGGCAAGCCTAGAAAGATATACAGCATTCTGAACGATATAATTTACATAAAATGTTCTGACTTAATTCTATATAATGAGGAAAATTTGAAATAAAACTATTAAATATATTTTATAACCTTTATAATATTTATAATTGATCAATAGTAATTTCTAATCATCTTTGACGACGACCCAAATGGGTAATAAGTTTATTAGATATCAAAAGTTAGTACATTAAATAACCATCAAAAGGTAAATCGGTCAAATTCAACTTTTATAATTTATAATGTCATTTTTATTTGAATCTTCATATCTGACAAAATTCATAACATTCAATAAATTGTAGAAAGATATTTTAATATATCTTATTTTAATTATAGCGTCATTAAAGTCTATATTTTTGATGATCTTGGACATTTTCTCTTTATATAAAGCTAATTCATTTACCCAGCCAATTTCAACTTGTGTTTTTTAATTAAACATATTGATATCATAGTCTTATCTTTGTTTATATAATTAAATAGATTAAGTTATTATCTAAATATTATACAAACATTAACTACCAATAGTACCATAACCAAAAGAAGAGAAAATTAAAAATTGATTTATAATTATGTTTGTAATTAACCCATATATTTATACAATATAGATTAGTAGCAATGAAATTAGGTTTGATAACGTAAAATTTTACATCCTAGTTCAATTAAAAGATGGAAATAAATACAATGTGGCAGTTATCTGCTATTATGTATGGCCATTGAGTAGCTAAATGAACATTATGATTAAATTTATATAACTTAAGTATTATGTTATGGGTGGATGGGCTAAATTAATATTGTTGTAAATCAAGTTTGATTTTATTTGGTATAGGTTTAAGCATAGAAATAGATTGTAATTTATTAACAAAACTCTGTTTTAATAGAGATTTGGTATTTTGTAAATTCATGTAATTACTATCTTCATAATTAGTTATTTTTGGATATATCCATTAACCGTTGAAATTCCTCAATTTTTTTCTAAGCTTCCTTAGTCCTTCCCCAATTTAAAATATCGCTCCAACGAAAAGGGATATAAATATAGATTCGACAAATTCTTAACTCGGCTTAAAGCAACATACGTTAACCCAGGTGTAAACTCTTTGTCGCCAATATCAACTACGACTTTTTCAAATGTCATTCCCTGACTTTTATGGATCGTTAATGAATACCCATTATTAATAGGGAATTGGGTTCTAAATTGTTTTGGATTCAAATCGTTCCTTAATGATATTTTCCTGATAGGAACAATTTTCTTATTGTATCCTTCCAACAATGGACCTGTATAATCTTCAAATTCAATTAACAGAATCTCTGGTAAAAGTTTTTCATCTATTACTTCAAATAGAATTTCTTTTATTATTCCAAAAGATCCATTCGATAATCCGTATTCAACATTGTAATTGCTTGTTAAATAAACAGGAGTTTCTATAGCTAGAAATATTAAATATTTCAAATTTCCAAGCAATTTCTGGTCAATATTCTTCATATTTTCATGTGAATCTATCGCCTTAGATTCGTACAATGAATGTTCAGTTATGATTAAATTTTCCAAATTATGTATAGTCGTTTTCTCATTGGTTGGAAATAAAAAAATGTGGTTATTGCAACACTTCTTACCTTCATCATAGATAAATGATTCTTTCAATAAATTCCAATCATATTCATGCGTTTTCCCAAAGCGCAAGTTTTCAAGCATCTTTATAAATGCAATATTTTTTTCCGAATCTTGTTTCTGTCGCATAATGGTTTTTAATCCAAATATTGTGTCAAACTGACAATAAATGTTATATCCAATTATTGATTCATTTGTTTTATTTTCGCTAATTTTCGAATATAAGGGTGCTCCTTTAACAGGTGGTAATTGCATTAAATCTCCAGAAAGTATTATACTTATTCCTCCGAATAACATATCATCGTGTCCTGTTATTTGTTGTAGTCTTCTACAAAACCAATATAACTGTTCTTGATTTATCATAGAATACTCATCAACAAGAATATATTTTGTTGTAACAAATTCTGTCCTAATTTGTTTTAATTTCTGTTCGCTTAAATCATGCCTTGATCTTGATTTAATGGGGAGGCAAAACTTTTTGTGTAATGTAGAAACATTTTGTCCGATGTTTGCAGCTGCCCTACCTGTTGTGGCAGTAATTATCAATTTATTTCCTAAAATTTGTTTTAAGAATTTAATTAAATAAGTTTTACCTGTTCCATCGGATCCCATGAGAATTGATAGTAGTTGTTTTGGATTATGTGAATTGTCATTGTCTATAATAAACGAAGCTATGCGCCTTTGATCTTCATTCAAACTATCAAAAGCAAATAAAATATTAGGCTGTATATTAGTGGATATTCTCTCTATTTTTGTTTCAAAATCAAGTATTTTATTCTTAATTGGAACGGTATTTTGTTTTTTGTAGAGATCTATCTTTTGTCTGTCTGTATTCATTATCATTTTAGTTAGCTTCATTCGAAGTTCTTCCTCCTTATCAACAATAATCAGATTTTCTTCTGAATTTTTGTTTATAAATGGATTCATGAACTCTTTACTTTCCTCAGTTAAATTATCTTCAGGTAGAAACATTTGTTCATCAATATTCCCTATATCTCTTGATAAATCAATAATGTAGTCCCTCTTAATATTCAAAAAAGATTCCCATTCATCAACAAAAATTTCTTTTTCATGTATATCGTAATTATCCTTAATTGAATATCTATTTCCAGACCATGGCTTTAACTTTATTAATTGGAATAAGCAATATTTCCAATACAATGTTGTCCCTTTTCTAAAAATATATGTTGGAAAAAACAGGATGAAAAATTAATTATTAAGTTTATTCCAACATATATTTTTAGAAAAGGGACAACATTGTRTTGGAAATATTGCTTATTCCAATTAATAAAGTTAAAGCCATGGTCTGGAAATAGATATTCAATTAAGGATAATTACGATATACATGAAAAAGAAACTTTTGTTGATGAATGGGAATCTTTTTTGAATATTAAGAGGGACTACATTATTGATTTATCAAGAGATATAGGGAATATTGATGAACGAATGTTTCTAACTGAAGATAATTTAACCGAGGGAAGTAAAGAGTTCATGAATCCATTTATAAACGAAAATTCAGAAGAAAATCTGATTATTGTTGATAAGGAGGAAGAACTTCGAATGGAGCTAACTGAAATGATAATGAATACAGACAAACAGAAGATAGATTTCTACAAAAAACAAAATGTCGTTTCAATAAAGAATAAAATACTTGATTTTGAAACAAAAATAGAGAGAATATCCACTGATATACAGCCCGATATTTTATTTGCTTTTGGTAGTTTGAATGAAGATCAAAGGCGCATAGCTTCGTTTATTATAGACAATGACAATTCACACAGTCCAAAACAACTACTGTCAATTCTCATGGGATMCTCTGAAACAGGTAAAACTTATTTAATTAAATTCTTAAAACAAATTTTAGGAAATTAATTGATAATTACTGCCACAACAGGTAGGGCAGCTGCAAACATCGGACAAAATGTTTCTACATTACACAAAAAGTTTTGCMTCCCCATTAAATCAAGACCAAGGCATGATTTAAGCGAACAAAAATTGAAACTAATTAGAAAGGAATTTGTTACAACAAAATATATTCTTGTTGATGAGTATTCTATGATAAATCAAGAACAGTTATATTGGTTTTGTAGAACACTACAACAAATAACAGGACACGATGATATGTTATTCGGAGGAATAAGTATAATACTTTCTGGAGATTTAATGCAATTATCACCTGTTAAAGGAGCACCCTTATATTCAAAAATTAGCGAAAATAAAACAAACGAATCAATAATTGGGTATAACATTTATTGCCAGTTTGATAAAATATTTGGATTACAAACCATTATGCGACATAAACAAGGTTCAGAAAAAAATAGTGCGTTTATAAAATTGCTTGAAAATTTACGCTTTGGGAAAACACATGAATATGATTGGAATTTATTGAAAGAATCATTTATCTACAATGAAGACAAGGAGTGTCGTCAAAATCATGTKTTTTCCCAAAGCGTAAATTTTCAAGCAATTTTATAAACGCACTATTTTTTTCTGAACCTTGTTTATGTCGCATAATGGTTTGTAATCCAAATATTTTATCAAACTGGCAATAAATGTTATACCCAATTATTGATTCGTTTGTTTTATTTTCGCTAATTTTTGAATATAAGGGTGCTCCTTTAACAGGTGATAATTGCATTAAATCTCCAGAAAGTATTATACTTATTCCTCCGAATAACATATCATCGTGTCCTGTTATTTGTTGTAGTGTTCTACAAAACCAATATAACTGTTCTTGATTTATCATAGAATACTCATCAACAAGAATATATTTTGTTGTAACAAATTCCTTTCTAATTAGTTTCAATTTTTGTTCGCTTAAATCATGCCTTGGTCTTGATTTAATGGGGAGGCAAAACTTTTTGTGTAATGTAGAAACATTTTGTCCGATGTTTGCAGCTGCCCTACCTGTTGTGGCAGTAATTATCAATTAATTTCCTAAAATTTGTTTTAAGAATTTAATTAAATAAGTTTTACCTGTTTCAGAGGATCCCATGAGAATTGACAGTAGTTGTTTTGGACGGTGTGAATTGTCATTGTCTATAATAAACGAAGCTATGCGCCTTTGATCTTCATTCAAACTACCAAAAGCAAATAAAATATCGGGCTGTATATCAGTGGATATTCTCTCTATTTTTGTTTCAAAATCAAGTATTTTATTCTTTATTGAAACGACATTTTGTTTTTTGTAGAAATCTATCTTCTGTTTGTCTGTATTCATTATCATTTCAGTTAGCTCCATTCGAAGTTCTTCCTCCTTATCAACAATAATCAGATTTTCTTCTGAATTTTCGTTYATGAATCCATTTATAAACGAAAATTCAGAAGAAAATCTGATTATTGTTGATAAGGAGGAAGAACTTCGAATGGAGCTAACTGAAATGATAATGAATACAGACAAACAGAAGATAGATTTCTACAAAAAACAAAATGTCGTTTCAATAAAGAATAAAATACTTGATTTTGAAACAAAAATAGAGAGAATATCCACTGATATACAGCCCGATATTTTATTTGCTTTTGGTAGTTTGAATGAAGATCAAAGGCGCATGGCTTCGTTTATTATAGACAATGACAATTCACACCGTCCAAAACAACTACTGTCAATTCTCATGGGATCCTCTGAAACAGGTAAAACTTATTTAATTAAATTCTTAAAACAAATTTTAGGAAATTAATTGATAATTACTGCCACAACAGGTAGGGCAGCTGCAAACATCGGACAAAATGTTTCTACATTACACAAAAAATTTTGCCTCCCCATTAAATCAAGACCAAGGCATGATTTAAGCGAACAAAAATTGAAACTAATTAGAAAGGAATTTGTTACAACAAAATATATTCTTGTTGATGAGTATTCTATGATAAATCAAGAACAGTTATATTGGTTTTGTAGAAGACTACAACAAATAACAGGACACGATGATATATTATTTGGAGGAATAAGTATAATACTTTCTGGAGATTTAATGCAATTACCACCTGTTAAAGGAGCACCCTTATATTCAAAAATTAGCGAAAATAAAACAAACGAATCAATAATTGGGTATAACATTTATTGCCAGTTTGATAAAATATTTGGATTACAAACCATTATGCGACAGAAACAAGATTCAGAAAAAATATTGCATTTATAAAGATGCTTGAGAACTTGCGCTTTGGGAAAACGCATGAATATGATTGGAATTTATTGAAAGAATCATTTATCTATGATGAAGGTAAGGAGTGTTGCAATAACCACATTTTTTTTATTTCCAACCAATGAGAAAACGACTATACATAATTTGGAAAATTTAATCATAACTGAACATTCATTGTACGAATCTAAGGCGATAGATTCAGATGAAAATATGAAGAATATTGACCAGAAATTGCTTGGAAATTTGAAATATTTAATATTTCTAGCTATAGAAACTCCTGTTTATTTAACAAGAAATTACAATGTTGAATACGGATTATCGAATGGATCTTTTGGAATAATAAAAGAAATTCTATTTGAAGTAATAGATGAAAAACTTTTACCAGAGATTCTGTTAATTGAATTTGAAGATTATACAGGTCCATTGTTGGAAGGATACAATAAGAAAATTGTTCCTATCAGGAAAATATCAATAAGGAACGATTTGAATCCAAAACAATGTAGAAACCAATTCCCAATTAATAATGGGTATTCATTAACGATCCATAAAAGTCAGGGAATGACATTTGAAAAAGTAGTGGTTGATATTGGCGACAAAGAGTTTACACCTGGTTTGACGTATGTTGCCTTAAGCCGAGTTAAGAATTTATCGAATCTATATTTATATCCCTTTTCGTTGGAGCGATATTTTAAATTGGGGAAGGACTAAGGAAGCTTAGAAAAAAATTGAGGAATTTCAACGGTTAATGGATATATCCAAAAATAACTAATTATGAAGATAGTAATTACATGAATTTACAAAATACCAAATCTCTATTAAAACAGAGTTTTGTTAATAAATTACAATCTATTTCTATGCTTAAACCTATACCAAATAAAATCAAACTTGATTTACAACAATATTAATTTAGCCCATCCACCCATAACATAATACTTAAGTTATATAAATTTAATCATAATGTTCATTTAGCTACTCAATGGCCATACATAATAGCAGATAACTGCCACATTGTATTTATTTCCATCTTTTAATTGAACTAGGATGTAAAATTTTACGTTATCAAACCTAATTTCATTGCTACTAATCTATATTGTATAAATATATGGGTTAATTACAAACATAATTATAAATCCATTTTTAATTTTCTCTTCTTTTGGTTATGGTACTATTGGTAGTTAATGTTTTTATAATATTTAGATAATAACTTAATCTATCCAATTATATAAACAAAGATAAGTATATGATATTCGTATTTTTAATTAAAAACACAAGTCGAAATTGGCCGGGTAAATGAATTAGCTTATATAAAGAGAAAATGTCCAAAATCATCAAAAATATAGACTTTAATGACGCTATAATTAAAATAAGATATATTAAAATATCTTTCTACAATTTATTGAATGTTATGAATTTTGTTAGATATGAAGATTCAAATAAAAATGGCATTATAAATTATAAAAGTTGAATTTGACTGATTTACCTTTTGATGGTTATATAATGTACTAACTTTTTATATCTAATAAACTTATTACCCATCTGGGTCGGTGTCTAAGATGATTAGAAATACTACCGATAAATTATAAATATTATAAAGGTTATAAAATATTTTAATAGTTTTATTTCAAAATTTTCTTATTATATAGAATTAAGTCAGAACATTTTATGGAAATTATATCGCTCAGAATGCTGTATGTCTTTCTAGGCTTGCCTACGCTTCGCTCTTTATAATTTTAATTACATCTAGTTAAAATTTTAAAATTAAATAAAGAGGACAATACCTAATTATAAAGACAATTATTAAACCAAACCAATAAAATCTGAGTCGATAATTATATTTAATATTTCCTGGGGAGCAACCAGGGTTGGTTTTAGTCCGTGGATGAAACGTTTTGTCCGGGACACGGTTTTAACCAGAGGTGTCAAAAATGGAAAAATTCTATTCCGACCGACTCCGACGTCGGGTCGGTCGGAAGAGTTTTCCTTTCCGATTGCTCATGTAAATTGAAAGGCTCCACTTCATTTTCCCCGTTTTTCTTGCATTCTCCCCGAATTTTTTTCATTTTCCCCGCAGTTTTTCATTTTCCCTTGGGTTATTCATTTTCCCCGTTTTTTTAGAAATGGAAGTCTTAAAAATGATCAAAAAAATGCAGTTCAACAATTTAAAATTTAATGGGTCGGTTTAAAAATTTCTGTAAATTATTATCAGTAAAAAATTTTGAACTTGAATTTCAAAATTTTTTACTGATAATAATTTACAGAAATTTTTAAACCGACCCATTAAAT
>JASNJN010000024.1:0-18713 GCA_030180075.1 Mikrocytos mackini | reverse complement strand
ACATGGGTTTTAACCGGTATAAACCGGATTAAACCATGTCAAAAACCTCAAAAATTTATATTTTGAAAATATTTTAAAAATTCCAAAAATAATCTCAGTTGGAATTACTTAACGTAATCTCAGGAGATTAGAAATAAAATATTTCCTGAAAAATCAAAAATCTCCAMAATMAAAACAATAACAAGGATGAAGAAATAAATTACAAATTTGAACAAGAAGTCATACTTAATAAAGACCACTTATTAAAACAAGAGGAACTTCGATCTTCAAACTTCATTACTTTCTTTATATTCACTATATTTGCTTTCAGTATAAGTTTAATAAGTGATCGATTAATAGACGAAAAGGAAAGTGGAATACAGACACTATGGCACATCAACGGAATACCTAAACTAGTAATGTTTATTTTTAACATTATGGTATACAGCGCGTTGACATTCTTAGCTATGGCGGTTCCAGTTCGTTTACTTAATATTTGGAACTATAGATCTATTGCAAGCTTCCTAATGGATACATACTTGATTTACTTACTTGCGTGCATTATTCTTCTAGCACTTCTTTTTGGGTTTCTTTCTCACATACTTAGCAAACCCGCGATAATGGGTATAAAGAACGGAATAATATCACTTACATTCTTGACTCATATGCTTAAAGGAATCTTCTCTTTGTTTGTAAAGTCGAATAAAGTACAATACTATATGTTCTGGAACCCATTCTATATTTACTACGAGACACTTCTTATTATATTGAGAGGAGAAATACACCTGAAAACTAGAAGTGAGTACTACATGTTTTATAATACAAGCACAAAACCGATTTATTTGGGAAATTGGGGAATGTCCAACTACATACAGGTTTACTTTTTAAATTACATTACAATCGAAACTTGTATTTTATTCATAGCGTCTATAATGGCCGTATTTAAGATTCTTACACTCCTGAACGAAAGTATTAAAAGAATTGAATTTAAGAATGTCAAATCACTCTCGAACTTAAATAAAAGATCATATAAAAAGAACAACAATGAAAGAATTAAAGGAATTGATACTGAAAAGAAAGTAGAGCTTAAAAATGTAACAAAAATCTACGGACACAGGATTTTCTTTAACTCCAACTATGCTTTAAGCAACTTCAATTTACAAGCTAACCAAGGAGATTCAATAGGAGTGTTAGGAGCCAATGGAGGAGGAAAGACCACAGCCTTTAAGCTTTTAACTGGCGAATTAGAGCCTACTTTTGGGGATATATACCTAGCAAACAAAAGGATTTCAAATACACACAGTAGTTACATGGGCTACGTACCTCAATATGAAGCATTGCCTCAACAAATGACTCCTTATCAAGTGCTTAAATTCTACGCTATTTTGAACAACTGGGAAGGAAATAAAACAGAGAAGTATTTACAGCATACTTTAGACCTAATGAAACTTAAAAAGAACAAATACAAAAAGATAAACATTTTAAGTGGAGGAAACAAAAGAAAAGTGGTATTAGCCATTTCTATCATGTTAAATAAAGATCTACTCGTTTTAGACGAACCGACTACAGGTGTGGATATTACTAATTGTCAAGATATTTGGGATGTAGTACAAGAAAGAACTGAAAACAAAACCATGCTATTGGCGAGCCATTCAACAAGAGAATCGGAACAACTGACGAACAAAATAATTATTCTGATTGATGGAAGGATTGTAGCAAGTGGGACAAAAGAAAAGATTAGAGAAGAACATGGGAAGTACTATGAAGTTGAAGTAGAAATGTACGAAAACGACCCAGAACTCGACGGTAAGCTAATGAAACTAAAAGAGAAAATTGAAGGAAAGTTTGAAACTGTTAGAATTGATATTAGAAACAATTTCAAATTCAGTTGTTTTGTAGAAAAGAAACAAATAAGAATATCTGAATTAATAGAATTGTTTGCCAAATGGAGACAAGAGTTGGATATAAACGAATTTTTTGTTAATGAAAGTACCTTAGAAGATATTTTGCGAGTGAAATTAGCAGAAAAGAGAGCGTGAATAAATAAGTTTAATATTATTAAGCTTAATTTACACACTTTGGTTCCGTTTTTCAAAAGTATGTGGAATATTAAATAAGTTTTATTTTGAAGTAAACTTATTTGTTTTATATACATCTGGGTAATTTAAATAAAGTGTATTTTATATTATTTGCACTTTGACGAATTGCAACAACTCAATTCATAAGTTTAAAACGGCCCAGAACGATTGAAATGATTTGAAGGTGTTGTAATGGTTTCTAAGCCATCATATTTCCTATCAAATATCTTATGCTGTGTTTTATTTTCAAAATTTTAAAGAAAAACGAGATGTCATCAAACGAAACACAGAATGAACCAACAGACTCAGCCTTACCAGGGCCAATTAAACAACGCAAGAAAATTGTCATAGAAGGAAATGGACAACGTACCAACCCCTTAAATCTTTTCATAAATGATCTATCATTGGAGAAACGAATGAACAACATGTCTTTCAAGATGAACAAGAAAACACAGACCAAACATAAAATGTCATCTATCTTATCCTACAATAAAGCTTTTCTCAAGAACAATTTGCCATTTTTCAGTAAATTGATAAAAATAATCAAGGAGAGCGATAACAGTATAGTGATAAACGAATCCTCGGGCAGTGGAAAAACCTTTTATTTTGATACTTTGCCAGACTTGGCCAACTCTACCTGGAGTGCTGAAATTAAAAGTATAACCACACAAGATAATGAAATGTCCTTGAAGGAATCATTCCAAGATGTTGTTAGTATACGATTTTGCCTGCGATATGCTTTCGATCGAAGCGTAGAAGATGGTCAGTTTAATGAAGTGTTGTTTACCAAGAACTTAAATAATCGTTTAATCGAACAAATTGAAAGCAAAATATACATAGACGAAACACTAAAAATAGACTTGGGAAAATTTAAAAAAGACATAGAAAAACCACCTGAAAGAACCACAAAAAGATATTTGGTTTGGAATCAAACGAATATTTATTCAACAATTCTATGTTATATGATGGAAAGAATTGGTGAGGGCTATGGTTTATATAAAAACAAAAATTCCATTGCGAACACTTCGTATAATGACTCTTCTAATCAATCATCACCAGATGATGAACAACATATAAGTAATGGGATAAGTTCAAAAGGAAACAAAATAAAAAAGATTATATGTTTGGTCGATGAAGCAAACATCTTCGTATCAAAAAACGTATACTCGTATTTGTTTGATGATGATGGGCAATACAGAAACTTTATGATTAAAGTAATTCAAGATGCATATTTATATGAACGCGAAGGACATTATAGAAAAAACATGATATTCATTCTATCTTCGATTATTCCATTCTCACTTAAAAGAAGATCTGAATATAAAGGACTAAAACTTATTGATTTCACAGATATGATATGTAATGAAACCATCGAATGGGAATCCTTTGCAGAACTCAAGCCTTCGAATTTCATTGACATGGCCGGACCAAGCGATGCCAAAGAGGATAATAACATCCTTAGAAAAATTGTCAATGATGTGAAAAAAGAAGAAATAAGTATGCTTGATTATATGAGCGATTCGATGTCTGATGAAACAAAAGATCATTTGGAGGACATTTGGATTGAAATCCTAACAGGAACGGAGTTTGACAAAGAAAATGATGAAAAGAATAAAGAAAGACTAATTTTGTTAGGCATCTACAACTTCCTGAGTTATTTGGGAAGACAGCCCTTATTTATTTTCAAAAAAAAGATACAAATATTTTGAATGCGTTATTAATTATAACGTCAACAATTTCAATCAAATAGAAAAGCTTACAAAAGAGCTTAAAACTGTCCAAAATGATGAGGAAAAGGAAAAAGAAGCGGAAATTCAAAAGCTCAACAATAGTTTGCATCTTACAAATAAAATCAACATGGGATTTTTGATGAATTTTCTAATCAACGAATGCGATAGTAAAAGAATAGAAATTGAAAACCTAAATGGAGCTACTTCTGAAACATCAAATAATGAATTTTGGGATCGCTTAGATATACTTAAAAGAGAAAGATCGGGTAATTTATTTCCTATTCACGCAAATGAAGCAACTGTAGCAAAAATATGCTCGGCCCCCGATTCATTAGAATTTACAGATACAGAAAACATTCTCTTTGAACTTTATCATATGGGGTATATAACCCTTAAGCCTTTAAGCCTAGACGAAAAAGAATATGAATTTATTTTGGCAAATTATATAAAGGAACAGCTTTTACACACACGCATGGAGGAACACCGGAACAAAAAAAAGAACGGAGGGTACAAATATGTTGGAAAAGAGGTTGATAAAATTAAAAAAACGTTTGAACTTGAATATTGGAGAAACATGTTAGAAAAGGTCATAAAACCTCGTGTTGAAAATGAATTTGCAGATGCGGTAGTGATAAAGAAACTAAACAAGATTATTTTTAATCAACGATTACCAGATTCGGGAATTAAAAAAGCTAAAATTCAGCCAACAGAATCACCAACACAAATTCAAGCACGAAAAAGACGAGAGGCACTGGAAGAAAAAAAGGGCGACAGGGCTTTCGAAGATTTGTTCAAACATGTTCTTAAGGATTGCTTATACGATATTTTGAAGACGGAGTTATATGGATGTCTAAACAATTATAACCAAAGCTATTGTAGGGTTAAAAATCTGTTTAGAATTAGAAAAGAGGAATATTTTGTTAAAGTGGTGGATAATTTTTCCGCCAATAATTTAGCTAGGATGGATATTGCTGTTTTTATAGAACTGTCTGAAAATATTGGGGATAGATTGATAATGATATTTGAATTGAAGAAGGAGGAACCAAAGGTAAACAATTTAAAATTTTTCACGGAGCCAAGTAAATACTATGATAAGCTGAAGTTTAGAGAAGGCGAAAAAGTGATATATGTAGCCGGTTCAATAAGCGAATTCAAAAACAAAAAGAAACCTGAAAGTAGATATGACATTCCACGCGCTCAGTTTTTTGCAGACACCAATTTTGAGCCATATCGAGTAACGATTGAAAATGCCAGACGAGAACAAGAAAGAAACCAAGTAAATAAACGATGATAGATTGATAAATACCAAATATTTTAGTCAGGTTGTTTTCGTATTTGCATCGAAATTTTTACTTTTAGAATTTATAGAATTCAGGATATTTGGCATTAATTTTGGTCATAGTAAAATATAAGAATAATGTATAAAATATTAAATTTTATGTTTTGGCTCCTGAGTATTTTATTGCCCGAGTATTAAAAATAATAAATAAGTTTTAAATTTTAATTGCTTAAAAAGGAATAATTGTCTATAATTTCATATTATTTCAAAATTTTTATTTAAACAAAATAATCTAAAAGGTGTTGATTAATTTTCTAATTTTAGTTACAAGATTATCGTTATTCTGTATTTTTTCTAATGCAACATATAAATTTTCCAGTGCTTTTATATTGTCTCCCATTTCTTTGTATATTTCCCCTATAATTATATAAACATCTCCTTCGTCTGGTTCTATACTAACTATTCGTTTAGCATATACCAAACTTTCTTTTAAATTATTACTGCGTTTAAGTAGTTTAACTAGACTGAAAAGAGCAATGGTATTGTTTTCATCCAGATGTATTCCTTTTTGGTAGAACTTTATTGCCATTTGGTCTTGTTTCAGCCCCTCGAAAGACTTCCCAATATATGTATAGAGCGTTGTATTTTGGCTGTTCAGGGAAAGCGCTTTCTGTAAATTATCTAGTGCTGTTTTATATACTCCCCTGTTAAGATGGATTACACCTAGTCCGAACCATGCCCTAAAATTGTAAGGATTAATGCTTATTGCCTTTCTAAAGCTTTTAATCGACTCTTCTTCTTTATATATAGAACTTTGTTCGAATCCTAGCAACACATAAGCGTACTCGTAGTTTTTGTCGATGCTAATTGCTCTTTCAAACATGTTCCGACAGTTCAATGTGTCGCCCCTCAGACTGAAACAATTTCCTTCGGCAAGCCAACATTCTGGCGACTCCTTGTCAATTTGGAACAATGTTTGAGACAGCATCAGGAGGCTCTTTTTCGACTTAAGTTGCCATAGTAGACTGGAATAATAATCCATTTTGTAGAAGTTGTATGGAAACTCCTCTATACTTTTCTTATAAAATATAAAAGCTTCTTCAAGTCTCCCACAGTTTTGAAGCGAATAGGCAATCGAACGGTCCCTGTAAAGTTGTCCTTTGTATTCTAACGAACAGTTTTTGTCTGTTTCTTCTTTGTTCTCCGAGTATAAGTTGAGTGATTGGTTGAATTTGTTATTGTGGTTATAAAACTTAGCTTGCAGCGCAGTTCGGATAAAACTCGATGTTTCCAAACCAGGATAGAGTTTGTCGGTTATATTGGCCAAGTTATAGCCCAAAGAAATTAGGGTTTCGACAGCCTCGAACAAATAAGGGTTCTTTGAAATGGCCTGCAAAAGAAACTTGACTGTTTCTTTGAATAGGTTCATCTTTCTGTATATCAACCCCTTCAACAACAACTCGTAGTCTATTAAACCACCGAAGTGCTTCTCTATCCTCTTGATTGTTAACAGCCCGTCATTGTACCTTCCCAATGTATAAAACGATCTGGAAATGTTGTAAAGGCATTTCCTCAAGTGTGAGCTTTCTGGAGAGGATGTATCTACGAAGTTTAATGTGATGTTCAGTGTCTTCTCTAAGAATATAATACATTTGTTGAACTTTCCCGCTTTGCACATGGAATCGGAAATCATTTTCATAGCAAGGAAGGAGTCCTTCTTGTTTTCCATTAGGAACTGAGACACAAATTCTATACCTTTGGTGTCGTTGAACTCTGCCATTCGCTCGAACACGCTTTCTGGGAGAGTTTCTAACATATAAATTTATTTTGTTTTAGAATTTGAACTTCGTAAAAACCGACCTATTTATTTTAAAAATCAAACCGGGTGTGGAATATAACAGCGCGTTTAACTTCAAAACTTATCAGAAATTACGTTAAAGAGAATCAAAAGACAATCAAAAAGGCTTTCCATCGAACTATTTAAATAAATATTTAATTAAGTCTTACTAGATCATCTTCTTAACCATATCATTAATCATTTCTGCTCTGTTCCCGTAGCACCCATTGTCTACGAAGTGAAGCTTCTTCTTCCCGAGTCCGTTCGAAGGGGGGCACAATCTGAATGGCCACAGGCACGCGTTAGCCTCTTTGAAGTAAACGCCGGCGAAGTATATCTCGTTGGCCAACTCCTCGACACACCTTATTCCGTAGTTTCCTAAGACAAGTGCAATCTGCTTGAAGTTGTTGATCTTAAACCTCTGCCCTTTAAGGTTAATGGCTCCCCTGTGTCTCAGTAGCTGCGTCACTGTGGAAACGGCTGGGTACCCGTACGTGACATAGTTCTCGACGAGCTTCAACATAGCCTTGGTTGATTTGTTCGCTCTGATGAACGAGGCAGCGTAAAGTCGGTCGAGTCTTAAGTTTTTGAGGATCGCCTTCTTCTTTGGTGGGACGCCCACAACACCCTTCACTCTGATTACTAAAATCACTTTTGGGTCTTCTTTTAGTACAGCTGCGCCGGTTGCAGTGGTTTCTTTTGATTTGGCTAAAAGCTCCTTGGTTCTTTCGTTTGCCTTATTTCGGATTTCGATTATCTCTTCCTTGGTATAATCGACCTTGTTATCTGCTTTGATATGGTTTCTGATCGATATGTTGCTCTTTCGTGTGATCTGGGACAATTCTGCTACAGATAACATTTTCTCAAAATTTTAATTTTTTTAAAATTGGATATCATTTGGTGCGCTTTCTAACGCTTTGTTTCTACATATAAACGTCGTGTTAGTTTAACAAAGAGAGGCCTAATCAATAAACAATTTCCGATATATTTTCAGAATGTTTTTTACGCCAATAAAAATCTTCTAACTATAACACGTATTGAGTTATATATCACAATTGAATTGTCTTTTGTTTTGCCGTTTTTCAAATAATTTTCAAGTTAAGTTTCGAAAATTTTAAAATTTCAAATAAAGAACATGTTTTCTTTTATCCTGCTCATGATTGCCGTAAGGATTTGCAGTGCCACTACATTTGACTGTAATGAAAAGATACAGATACAAGTTCCTAATTTTAACTTTACTTCTTTCTTTCTGACAGAACTCTATGGGATAACCATTAGTGAAATCACAGCTTTCATTTGTTCGGGCTCTAGATTCAGTGCTATCGACCCTGTAATATTATCTACAGCTGCAGGGTTAACCGACCTGGACTTATCCGACAACAACATAAAGACGATTGAGATAAACAACTCAACACTCTTGAACGTGAACTTACGAAACAACATGTTCGATAGTGACTCATCTATAACTACAAAAAATCTCAGTCTTAAAACCTTAAACTTGGACGGAAACCTCCTGACAAGCCATAGCAAGATATTCAAAGAGAACATAAAGGTCACAGATCGACTCGAGCTATCTAATAATCTACTAAGGCAGCTTCCACGAGATAATTTCGGTTTGGTAAAGGATGTCGTTCCACAGAACATTGCTCTGTCTGACAACTTGATAACCGCATTCGATGAGCAAACCCTCGAAATAATGTTAAAAAGCAAAACACTGGAATTTTGTCCCCAAGTCCGTGACGTTGCCTGCATAGAGAAAACAGACCATGCGAAGAAAATGCTTGATGAAATCCTAAAGAGAGCGAGTACCATGGACGTGAGTTGTATGGCCATGGCGTTGCCAAAATGTGGGGAAATAACCATGAGTAAAAATGGAAGAAATAAAGGAACGCCTGTTGCGTTGAAAATAAAGTTCCCAGAACTGAAGAAGGTTTATATTGGAGAAGGAATGAAATTCAAGGTCACATCTCCATATCTCGAACCGACTCTGGTTAGTGTTAAAACAAGCAGTCTGGTTCTAAACGAGTTCAGTACGTCAATACCACTGAGCAAGGACATTGAAAGAGAAACAACCAGCATTACAATCGAAATAGAGGAAGTGGCCGGAGAGAATGAGTTTATTGACCCGTTAAACCCTAAGATTAGTTTCTTCATACTGAAAAGCGATTCGGAAATAGAGTTGGAAGAGATGAACGAATACATTCGAAATAAAAGTCAAACGTATCAGAAAATAGAAAGTAAACCTTTCAAGCCTACACTGGAATTAAATTCCAACTCATTCCAAACAATCAAAATAGCACTGATTATAGGATGTATTATTCTTTCAATGGTGGTAATATACTTAATAGTCAGATATAAGACAAAGAAAAATAAGAAATTCTTCTCACAAAGACTGAAAGAAAGTGATCTCAATTATATGGTTGAAACTCAAGATGATCATGAACACGAAGATGGCGAAATGAAGGAATTAAAATATGAGAACGAAGAAGGTGAAAACTAAATAACTAAGAAAATGTTTATAATATGGCTTACCGTGTTATTTCAAAGGTCGGGCAAATCGATATTGTTAGTTTAAGTTCATTTACAGTCGAGTATCGGCATTGTACCATAAAAGATCATATAATAAAGGGTTAGTTTAAATAGCTCGACCACAAAAAAAATTTTTTAACAAGGGGGACTCTTGGAAAATTATGGTAGTAAATTTTTTGAATGAAAGAAGTATGTTTGAAAATATTATTGAAATTTTAAACGTTTATTTTTTTAATATAAAAAATATATTTGCAAAAAAAAATTTTTTTAAGTTTAAAAAGATTCTTTAAAAATGTAAAAAAAAGTCAAAAAAAAACAAAAAATATGTAACATTCCATTCATATTAATAATATTTCATTATATTTATTCTCAGTCTTCATAATCCTCATCTTCTTGGTCGTCCCCGTTTAAAGTATACCATCTTAGTAAAAAATCATTGCTGAAAAACAATCCATTCGCTGGAATGTTTGGTTGCAATAACGAAAGCACCACTCCCCGAGAAAATAATCCAATCGAGTTACGTTAGTAAAACGAAATTTATAATCTCGCATCAGGCACTTAACAGAACCAAAGATTCCCTCTATTCTATTGGTGTTGGTCCCGTCCGCAGCCACCAAATTTCGGGAGTGGTTTACTCTGTCATGCCTGAACCCCATACTGGTTAGTATGTCATAGGTTCTGAGACAATCCGTTGTAATATTGGTCCCTCGTGCTATCCAATTTGTTATAAATGGTAGCACGTCACGGTGACCACGAGACGGTAGAAATTTTAAAACACATTTCCGGTTTTCAATGTCAACGACACCAATAACCCAGACTGTGTTCGACCGACTGGTTCGACCCTCCCCGCCATGTCTTCTCATAATCGGGGTTTCGTCAAGGTGAAGGTTTACCTTATCAGAATCAAAGGGCGTCGAGTAAAAGTCGAGATACTTAAAAATAACTTTTCGAAAAAATTCATAATATTTTTACTGTTAAAGGATTCAATTCTATTGTTTGAATTGAATCCCCTTGAGTACGCATACATGAAAAATTTTCAATTAGTTTTATAAATTTTTTAAGAGAAATCTTCTTTTTCTGAAAAAAGGTACCATTAAATAGAAACAGTTTCCTTCTCCGACATTGCCGTTTTGAACACCTCACATAAGGTGATCCACCCTCAAAACGAACTTCCCCTAACCTGTTGCTACAATCATAACAGAAGGTCGGTTTGTTAAGTATATCCAAACAGGCGAATAACTCTATAAGCCTTGCTTCAGTTAGGGTTTTGATGAAGTCTAACTCATCAGAAGTTAATCTACATAAGTTGGAAATGTAGTATTTGTTGGTTTCAGTGTTATAACTAGAGTAACCAGTTTAGGTTACCTACAATAGGCATAATAGGTACAAACAAAACCGGGTTTTAGTATGTAATAGGTATTTATAATTAGCGAATAGTTCCGGTTAATCATGTTGGTTTTTATAAAATATAACGGGTATTATTAAGGAACGATACAATAGTAACTATTAGGATAAAAAATAAATAATATTCCATGGGATCCAGATGTTGAACATAAAATTTCAAGTTACAATCTATAATATGGCTAAAACTAATCAATAATTTCACCTATTTTGTAATTTGTGTAAATAATACAATATCATGTGAACATAAGAGCTGAATATACTGGCTGAACTAAGTCATTGTTATTATTATGTTATATACATATTGGATTATTTGAATCAAGTGTAGTAACAACACATTTTCGAGATTAAATGGTTTGTTTTTTTTTATTTTTAAAAAGATAAAGAATTAATTAATTAATAAGATAGTATTCTTTATCTTTTTCATACGTCGCGTTCATTCGTTACGATCTCAGCTGGCCCCCTCAGCCCGCTGTAGATCACCAAGGATCCTTTCAGCCCCACGTTTTGGATTTTCCCAACGAGGTGGTTGATCGTGCGGATAGGTTTGGGTTTATTTGCCCAGGAGGTTACCTGCTGTTTGCAGGCCCTCTTTAAAAAGTGAATTAGACTTTGAGTAGAGCGTTTGGAAATTACTCCGAGTTGTCCTATTATGAAGGCTCTCACCTTCACTTCGAAACCAGGGTACTGGTTTCGGAGGACAGGGATGAGGTCTAGGTATTTCCCGGACTTCTCTTCTTCCCGAGATTTGATCAAGTCTTCGGCGGGGACTGCTACTTCTAGCAGTTCTACCCGCCTGGATGCATGGTCTATTGCTATGATATCCGGAAGGAGGGAATGTGGCTTACCCTCCATACCTTCAACCCATAGCCTTTGGTCTAGCACCAGTTGGAAGGAGTCCGAGTTTTTCGGCTCGTTTGAAACCACCCACAAAAATTTGAAACTACCCACATTTTTTGAAATTACCCACAAATTTTGAAATCTCCCACAAATTTAAAAAACCCCCACATATATTTTTCCGTTATATTTGCGCGTAAATAACAACATACGCCTATAATATAAATAACAACATATAATATTTGCAATAGCATTTAAAGAGTCACGSTTWYATTTTTAATAAAATATTTATTGTTTGTTTCTGCATATATTGTTCAACTTGATTTTATCCTATTTGTTACATATAAAATAAGGAAGGCTTTTTCCAAGCCAATGATCGAAATTTTTGTTGATTATTTTAAGCCGAAAATGACTTATGTTGCTCCTTGAGAATATTAAGCAAAGCAGTGGGCTTAAATTAATTAATAAACAATTTATATCGGGGCCGGCTATTTTCCACTCCAAAAATTTTCAATTTTATAGCGGAAAATAGAATCTTCATAAAATAAATAGAGCAGTAATCGGGGAAATATTTTGAGCTGCTAATCATAATCAAATATGGAAAGCATTTAGAGCACAGGAGTTACGAGCATTTATTTTCCTTCTATTGGCCCAAATCTTTGAAAATGGCCATATTTAATTATAATTTGTCTGGATCATAAAATATGCTCGTAAAATGGCAAAATATCCCCATTATGATGGAATATGCTCATCAAAAATTGACTAAAAATGATCATTATATTCGTTTTTTGTCTTATTCTTTTATAGTTCAGGAACACAATTTAATTATTTATTATAACTACTCATGTGACCCTATCTCACCGTCTTCTCCCAATTTAAAATAATTAGTGATATTAAACTAATTAGCCTTTTTATAAATAAACAGTCCACTATAAGGAGTTTATATGAGGCTTATTTATTTTTGACGGGATAGGTCACTAAATGGCTACATGCCTTTAATATTCCCAATTATAAAATAGGTTTATATAACCTTTAAGTTATAAATCTCCTTAAACCTATGTCTGATTGTATCAGATTAACGGTTTATTTTCGAAACTCTGCTTAAACCTTCCCTTGTTTCAATATTAAGGGCGCCTTTACTGGTTGTCTGTACCACGGCCTTTTATCGTTTAAGTTGATAAATGGAATGTTCCATATGTACCTTTTGCAACCTGTGCCCCTTTATATGTTGTGGGGGTTTGTTGCGGCTTGTGTACGGAACATGCCATTTTGGGAAAGTTAACTTTCCAATTTCAGGATTTACCTGGGAAACGCTTGATGCTGTCCAATTAATTTGAGTAATAAGCATACGCGTATTAATATTCTTTTAAGGCATGTTTTGCCATTATTAAAAGCTTGGCTTTCTTGGAAAGCCTTTAAATACTTTTCGGACCAACTCACTGTTTCAAAAATAACAGTGTTTCAAAAATAACAGTGTTTCAAAAATAAACAGTGTTTCAAAAATAGACTCACCTGTATTGGTGATGTTCAGTCTATAGAAAACATAACATGTTTAATAAAATTAATCACTCGTTGTGATTTGACGGTTTTTGGCATTTGGATACATTCCACTCAGCCCTTTCGTATAAGGGTCGTAGACCCTCGCGTTTTAGCGTTTACGGGCTGGTAGTTGTTATGCCATCCTGGATTCGTGGAGCCGTTGGGCCCCTGTTTTCCAGGCTACTACGGTTCGACCGAGTTCGAACCTGCTTCAGCCGGTTTAGGCCTTTCGCCCGACATTGACCCTAGCCCCTTTACGGTAGGGCTGTCCGGTGTGACGGTATTTTAACCTTTCGGTTTTTGGGGAAATTTAAATTTCATGGTTTTTTGTCTTATTAGATTATAAAAATGGCGAAACCAAAAAAATTTTTAATTTTTTGGGTATATTTGCAGGGTGGGGAAGTTTTTGACACATGATTTAAACTAGAGGGGAGAATTTTGCCATTTTTGAGAACCGTCCGAACCGACCCGCCGAACTTGCGGACGGTTTCATGTTTCTTAACCGTTTTATTTTCAGTGAAAATCTTCAAATTTTTGAAAACTTCAAACATTCTTTTATAGAGAAAAAATCATTAAAATTCACAATCTAAACCCACTACTACTTTTAATTATACCCAAACTTGTTGAGAATATAGTTTAAATGCTAAGAAAATAGAAAATTATATTTATTTTGGAAATTTCTTTCAAAGAAGACAAGTCACCTGTTAATGAGGATTTTTTCGAAAAATGACCCCTTCACTGCCCGAAACCGAACCGTGCTGTTCGGTTTCGGGCGGGCGGGCTGATAATTCTCACCTCTAGTTTAAACCGGTTTTTGCCGTCCTGTCCAAAAAGTTTTGGATGTAAAAGACGTCTTAAACCCTCTATTTGGTAGAGGCTTAAGGGACCTGAAATTGAAACGTGAAATGACCTTTTTCAAAATCGTCACCAAATGATCGTAATATTTGGTCTGAAAGCTTAAATTTTTGTCGTCAGAAAAACAATAAACTCGAAAATTTTTTATATTACATTCCTAATAAATTAAAATCCTATCAAAAAATTACGATATATGGTAACCTGAAAATATGGTTTTGGACAGGATTAAACCAGGTTTAAACTAGAGGTGAGAATTATCAGCCCGCCCGCCCGAAACCGAACCGCGCGGTTCGGTTTCGGGCGGTGAAGGGGTAGTTTTCCGAAAAAATCCTCATTAACAGGTGACTTATCTTTTTTAAAAGAAATTTCCAAAACAAATATGATTTTCTATTTTCTAAGTATTTAAACTATATTCTCAACAAGTTTGGGCAAATTTTAAGACAATAGTAGTTTTTAATTGTATATTTTTATATGTTTTTTCTTTATAAATTTTTTTTAAAAAAATCGAAAATTTTCAGATTTTCACTGAAAATAAAACGGTTAAGAAATGTGAAACCGCCCGCCCGTTCGGCGGGTCGGTTCGGGCGGTTCTCAATAAATGGCCAAATTCTCACCTCTAGTTTAAACCAGGATTAAACCACTTGTCCTATACAAAAGGTTATGGACGGTCTAAAACCCTACCCTGACCAAACCCCCTAAAAATCGGCTAAGAATTGAGCGACTAAGTCTTAAAATTGGCTAAACCTTCGTAGTTTACTGTATACGAATATTCGAATAATCTTCGGAATTTTGAAATGTCCCAATATGCTGCAATTTTTTTAATAAATTTATTTTTAATATTGATTTCGTCATTCTGGTTTTAAAACTAAATTTTGCATGTCTTTTTTATTCAACTCCAAAATTTAATTTTTTGATATCAAAAAATTAATGAATATTCGAAGTTTTTCAAAACCAATATTCGTAAGTCCATCTCTAGAGACAATTGAGAGAATGTTCTACCATATAACAAATTCAACCCCCTCTTCCATATAGTTCTTTGTGTCTTCAATTTTAAATCATTTCCCTTCGCTTTGAAATGTTTGTGGTTGTTTATTCATCGGAACGCCTTGGTATGTTCCTTGTAGTTCGAGTTAAAACGTTACGAATAAAAAGTAGACACCAGAGATTGTGCTTTCCTTTATCAGATGGAAACCATAGTAAATCTAGACTTCGAGGGTTTTAGTTTAGTCGATGAGTTGAAAGTGAGATTCTTGTGATTATACCATCGATTGCTGTGAAGAATTCGAGGCAGACCCTTACGAAGTGCTGTTATTTAGGGTTAAAGTTGACATTTTATTTGGTATTGAGAGAAATTAGCTGGCAGAATTCCAAAATATCGCTTGATGTGTCTTCTAGAACTGCTAAATGTCAGGATATTGAATGGGTTAGAGTAGTGTACTCCCTGGCGTTTCTTTGAAACAGCATTCTCTTTATTCAAAATATACTTCAAGGTAAATATGGATGTTTTATGAAAATTAAAAGTGTTAACCTATCGTTTATAATTAAATAATTATCAAAATTTTCAAGATTCAGTATTTGAGTAAACCAATAGAAAATTTTATTTTCAATTTTTTTTTAATATTTGGAGAATTGTGTTTTGCATATTCAATTATTGTTTATTCAACCTCATATAAAAAGCTATTTTCTTGATATAACAATTAAACTTCCCTGGATTTAAAAACTTTAATTATAAAATTGCATATATTGATTCATATTATAAGTCAAATGTTTATTAAAGATCGATACATTCAACCCCCAAGAAAATAGATTAAATTCAAGTTTATTAATCTTTGCTCGTCGAAATACCAGCTTATTTTATCGACAATAACAGCAATTATTCGGGATTTTATGTGCAATAAACAACAGGATTTAATGACAATTTTTATCATTTTAACCCGCAATTTTTTAGTTGCCCTATTTATTACAGATAATTATAATTTTTCATTAAAACTTTTAATAAAATATATATTTACCTTTTTTATCACTTTCCTTCTAATTCCTTAAACCAACTCAGACAATTTCCTAAACAAAACAACTCTATATAGATTTAGTATTTGTTTTACTACATCCGCTAAACATAAAGCTGTATTTTAACACACCATTCGAAGAAGACCTGCCAATTTAATTCTTATTCCAAAGTAACATATAAATCTTTAAGACGATATACACAAGTTTATCCCTTAACAACTTTAGGTTTCTGGTCACAACGAGAATAGCCTGTTTAGCATCCTACAAGTAGTAAATATCCTATGTATCATGTTATAACTTTATAACAAAAGAGAAACCCCTGTTCTAACTCTAACATGTAAATACCGTCGAGTTTTTTATCCATGAAGTTAGCAATGATTTAGGAAGTCAACAATGCTCAGGAATAGAAAACAATATTCATTCTGTATTGTTTCAATCTTTAATTTCTTTTAAATATCCTTATCTGTTTTCCCTTTGTTATCAACCCTTATTTTGTTTTACATTAAAACGGTTTTTTGTTTTCTTTCTAAAAAATTCATCGCGGTATAGACCCAATCCACGAAAGCATGAGGGGTGGGGGTCGCAGTTGTTGGAGTTTCGCCGAGTGAGAGACTTTGGACGGCAAATATGAGAATTTGTGTGAATATCCGGTAACTTAGCTAATAGTAAAGAATGATATGGTCAATCAAATTTATAAAGTTGAACGACTTTTATCTAATGCTCTGGAAGTGTATGATTCATTGGGCAATTTGAAGACTTTCAAATTTTAGTCGTCTTGTTTAGAATTTCGAAGTTGACACATAGAGTCATAATAAGTAAAACAGCGAAGAATTCGCTACCCTAGTCCAAACTTATGTGACTGTCTCGTATTGCTGAAGCTGTGAACATAATTTATATAGTTGTCTTTATCGCGGCTGTGACCCTATACAAACGCAGGACGGTAGAGTTAGACAAGATTTTAGGAGGCGTTATGAAGAATACCACTCTACTAACGTTCAAGTTTACAATGTTGTGTACTTTTGGATGAGGAAACCCAATGGAATAAGCAAATAACGAAATAAAGGAAGTATAAGTAACTTAGAATGATGTGATTGTGTTCTTTGAGAAACATGTTTATGTTAGTCGGGCTCAGTTTTCTTCCATGGTTTGTTTGTATCCAACATGTGTGTCGACGGCAATTTTAGCTCCCTTAAGTCGACAGTGTTCTTTAAACTTTCTAGTTTTGTAATTTTGTTTCTATGTGAACTATAACTACTCATGGTGGCAAAGCAGCCTGTAAACCAAGCTATTTCCATGGTTTGTATCAAAACCGAATAAGAATGGCTATCTTACTTGATTCAAAATTGATGTCAAAGTTTAAAGTTTTTAAAGTTTCAAAAATATCCTTGTGGGTATAAGGACTGTGGAGCGTTCTGAAAGTTAATTTTCAAGAGTTTGGGTTTGTACAAATGTTAACCCTATACAACTGATGTGGTACATATATGTACCATCTGTTTTTTAGATCACAGACGATGTGGTACATATATGTACCACATCCAAATTAAGATTCTGAAATATCTTTGGATGGCATTTGGCATAATTATATTTTATAATCACCACTCAAATTTTCAAATAAAAGAATTTACTTGAAACTAGACATTCAAACTCTTGATCTTGATCGAGATTAGGGTTTCAATTCCCGGGAAACCACATTTTTACGTTTCTCAAAAAATCCCGGAATAAAAAACCGGGAAATCCAAATTTGGAAAATAAGATGTAATTTCTTATAATTTTGACTTTGAGGATAAAATATAATAATAAACGTATGGTTTGGCTCATATAAATACATTTTCTGATATCTAATATGTCTAAATTTCGATTTCAAAATTTTGTCCAAAATTCGAATATTTGAATTTGAATAAATTGTAGAGGAAAAATCATTTCTCGATTCACGGGAAATAAAAAAATATATTCCCATTTCCCGGGAAATTGGAAACTCTAATCGAGATGCTTATCGAGAATATGGTAGATTATGTAACACGAGTTACAAAATAGGAATTCAGATTGAATTTTTTTGTTTAAAATTATCTCAAAATAACATATGTTGTTTATCAGAGAATTTTAATAAAAATGGCCGGTTGAAAATGAAACATTTCCGTTCGTGCCGAATATTTTACATTTCTACTTATTCGCACCCAAATTCAAAAACTTTGAGTGAATAATTTCTTTGAAATTTTGGCTTGTTTTTCGAAATAAATATCATTATGAAATAAACGAACTCAAGATATATCTATTAAGATATAGTTACATATAAATTCTGATAAATAAACTATTTGTAAAAATCTGAATTCCTATTTTATTTTTTATGTGATTATGTATCGGGTACTTAATATAGTACACATGATCATTAGACATTCCGAATTTTATCGAAAATGGGCTGGAATCTTGTTTCCCACACTTTCTTCCATTTCCCACACTTTCTTCCAATTCCCACACTTTCTTCCGATTCCCACACTATCTTCCATATCCCACRCTTTCTTCCGATTCCCACACTATCTTCAATATCCCACGATCGTCCATTTTAGCATGATTGCTGGCGGTTTTATGGTGTTTCACAAATCCTAACCGATGTATGACGATATTTCCCAGAGACCGAGACTATT
>JASNJN010000023.1:0-59869 GCA_030180075.1 Mikrocytos mackini | reverse complement strand
TTATATATAGAAAAAATGTATTATAGACAGGATAGTTTATGATAAAACACAAATTTATTGAAATTCCAAAATAATGTTAATGTTGATCGATGGAACGATAATAACAATATCTTTGTAAAAAATAATTTATTCTAAATACTAAAATTAACTTTCTAGCTACTTTTATTTTTTTTCGAAAATAAATAAAAATTTAAAATTTTTGATTGTGAAACATTTTTGTGGCTGTGGGCACTCGTACCGGGATTTTACATATTAGGATCGGATCTTTTGATTACAGTGTTTTTTTATCATTATCCCTTCATTAAATTGGAGTTTTTACAAATCGGCAAATTAACAAAAATAACTATTTCTATGCATTAATATAACCAATATGTTTTATCACGAAGTTCCGAAATGACAAATTCCATTTTTCATAAAGCTATACCGTTATTTCTGAAATGATGATATCCTTTTATTAATAATAAATAAACATATATAAACGTCGAACAATGTTTTAAGTAAAGGAATTTATAATATGGGAATATTTTCATTTCTGGGAATCTTCGCATGAAGAATCGAAAATTAATGAAATTAAACACATTCATCTACAAGATTGAGCTTTGAATATAGTGAGGAGTTATTTCTTATCTCAGGAAACCATTGTTAGTTTTATATCAGACCATAGGTTAAGGAATAATGAGTTGATTCCGAACTTATTTTTATGATCTTTTGATGTCATATTAAAATTCTACCATGGAACTGACAAATCCTCTTCTGAGTTCTATTCATATTAATGAAGCAAATCAAGGTTGCTATGGGATGTCTTGGTTGCTTGCAAGAAGATATGGCCCCTATGGCGTTAGTTGTCGTAATTTTTGGCTATTAAATATACTAGTTTCGTATACATTCTTGGGTAACATTCAAAATTTTAATATAAAATGGGTATAATATGAAAACAAAATAAAGGAAGAAGTTTTATATCAAAAAATCAACTTCTTCAAAAAAAATTTCGGGTTGGCAATTAGGTTCCGACCAGCCGAAAATCGGGTCGGAATCAGAACCCAAAAAGGCCAAATGCTCACCTCTGGTTATGACCCTCTGGACAAGTTTTTATGTGTTGATGTATACCCCACGCTATATAATTCGGAAAAAGCGGGTTAAACTACCCCGAATTTTGGGTAAAACGTTAATGCCACCCAGTTTAAACCTCGGTATTATCCACCGGTTTTAACCAGGTGGTTAAAACCGTAACAACTCTGGTTAACATATAAATTATAAACTTGTAAGCATACTATAAAGCTATATTGAATGTTTTATTCATTATTATAGCGTGAGTAGCAAAACATTATATCAAACATTTTGAAATTTTAAATTTTATAAAATTTTAAAAAATCAACTTTCCGGGGGCTATAGTGTTACTAAAAGGGTTTATATCCAACAAACCTACAATAAAATGCCCAAATGGGGTTTATAAATAAAGTCGGGGCGAAACATCTTGGAAATTTTGAATTTTTGCAAATATCAAAAAAATTTTACTTTGGACCCTGTTTGGATTTATTTATACAACTACATGGGTTAGTTTTTAAACTAGGTTACAAAAAGTGTTTTTATGCTTATAAATTAAATTTCAAACACAAAATTACGGGCAAATCGTCTATTCCTCGCTTTTATACTCGACATCCGACATATCTTGATAACCGAAATAAAAATCGCGATTTTTCGTGATATTTCGGATAGATGAGGGTTGACTGTACAGTTAAACCTCAATAAAATTTACAAATTTTCTAAGATTTACACACATAAGATTTACAAAAAACGCCCATTTTCGATGATTCCTCAAAAATTATTTTTTGAGAAATGACTCAATAATCACCAAATTGTGCATAATTTATGTGAACTCGACCCAGTAAGTATTAATTAAGTGCTAAAATAGCATAGGAATCCATTTATCAAAATTTGAAAAATAATTTTTTCGTAAGATTTAGATTGACTTAATATATACACAACCCAAATTTGTATGAAATTTTGTTTGGGAGTTGGGACAGATAAAGAGGACGGTTAATATGTAATTAAGTTAATTAGTAACATTTAACCTTTTAAAAAACCCAAATTTTTATACGTGTATACCAGGCGCCGCAACCCCGATATATTCTGTATTATGTTGTTTTTGGCAACTTCTTGTATTATTGCTTGTGTAGGGGTTGTTTGTATGTAATTTTTTGGTTTTTAAGTTTTAAAAAGTTTAAAGTTACAAGGGGTCTGAAAAAGCCGGTGGTAACTGGACACATGCGCTTATAATCCCAAATGAGATCGTGTTACATCCTTCTCCGTCTAGAATCTCCATTTTATAAAATAAATTTTTTAAAAAGTTAATGCATGCTAACACAGACACTCCCGGCGATACCAGGGAATTGCTGGGGATTCCCAACTACCCAATTCAAAACGACATTACAGCACACCCGTCCACACAACAGAAGAACGAAGAAGAGCCCCCAAAGAAACATCTCAATGAAAACAACCAACAGCCCGGGGCTGATGGCTTCTCATTCTACACAGAGGAAAGATTCAACAATTGGGAGGAACTACGGGGGAAGCTGGATCGATTTATCGCACGCACAGGCGATATAAACGTTATAAAATCCAGTTTAACCATCGAACAAGCTGTTAAGGTTAGTTTTAAAAAGAAATCGGCATTTAACTTATTAAAGAGATTTAAGTACTTCATGCTAAGGTTCAACTGTGAGTTTGGAGTGCCGCTAATAACTCCAAACAAGAAAGATAAGAGACAGACTTTTACAAAGAAGATTTCAACAACTGCTTGATCTAATCATTTCAATTTAATTTTTTAGACACAACAGTTTAGACGAGAACTTCGTGTTCACATGATGTATGATAATGAATCGCGACATAATGTCCTGAACTGGCAACAAACCAATTCGAATTGTTGGGAAACGAAATTTATTATTGTTTTAATAACTTAATAATTGAGTAATACATCGATAATATGGAGCTGTTATATATAGTTGAATTAAAGGTTCTTTAAAAGGAATACAAATGAGGAAATTAGTTTACTCTATTATAATTAACTTATTAATATTATAAATAATAAAACATACTCGATTTTTATTTTTATTCGATTATTTGGGATATTTTAAATGTAAATAATTGCGGAAATAAATATGTTGATCCATAATTTCTATATAAAATCAAATTTAATGAACTTATTCAAACAAATATTTAATTAATATTGAAATCATCATCATCCAATTTTCTGACAATTCTTTCTAAAAAATCCCGTTTACGTTTTCTATTTATATGTTTGTCTTTAAGCATATATTTAATTTTTTTCAATAAAATATCAATAAAATTATCCAAAGTATCAATCAAAGGCAACGTCTTAAAATTCTCTTTGTTGTTAAATGATTCTTTCTCAAACTCACCCTTTTCAATTTCATTTTCAACTCGAATCGTATGAGCAAGTGTTTTTCCTTTAGAGCTTGCAACATAGTCTTTACTTTTTTCTAATTGACTTTGTTTCAAAATCTCGTTTTTTTCATATTGTGTCTTTGTAATATCTATATGTGGAAACTCTATACAAGATATAAATGTCTCTCTTTTCCAGCTATGGTGAACATCAAAAACAATTTCCTCCAATGAATATTCAGAATACTTGTAGCAATTATAACACCCTATTCCGCATGATTCTCTTAGCCGGCAATCTTTAATATTTTGAAATTCCTTGAAACAAAGCTTCGCTAGAAAAATTTTGAACCCATAACAAGTCAAAATATTTTCAAGTTTACGGATCATGTAATCACCCTTTAATGTAGTACTTGTCTTCATGTACTTTCTCAAACAGTTGTAATTTGCCTCACTTCTTAAGCAATCAAACTCGTCATATAGGGAAACAAAGAACAATTCGTCATCTAGTCTTTTCCTGAATTTCTTCTTTATCATGCTGTTCACTCCTTCAGCTCTGTTGTTGGTATAGCTTGACAAGTCAATAACGGAATGCATGTAATAGGAAACAGCTTCTTCTTTAATATTTTCCCAGTTCTTAGTATAGTATTCCTTCAACTTTGTATCAAGCTTTGTGAAATTTTTCTCATATTCCTCTTTATTCTTGCTCTCAAACAGGGATTTTATAGTTATTAACTCTAGTTTTCTTTGTTCCTTTCTAATTTTAAGACTGCACATCTTGCGGTTGAATGCTTGTATAATGTGGAAGTAACACAACCTTAAAATACAATTCGGAAAGAATGTATTAATTAATTTTCGTTCTGTTAAGTCTTTGTCCGTTATACACAGGTATGGTATGTTAGAATTATTACGAGAAATAAAGTTTTGAAAGAAATAAACAAGTGTATCAAATTGTTCGTCTTTACTCGAAAAAATAAAAACTGGTTCAGTTTTAAATTCTCCATTAACTACATTTATTATAAATACAGTCGACTCTTTCTTAATCAATTTATAAGTTCCATCTAGAAACAATACTCCTCCGTATTGAATAAAAAGCGACCTCATATAATCGTCTTGATACACTCTCCCTAGTAACTTTCCTTCTAAATCATAAATTTCTTCCAAATATCCCAACGTCAACAAATAATGGTATCTTTCAGTTTGGACCTCATTCTCTTCATCTTTAACTTTCTTAGCCTGCATATATGTATCATTATAGTTTAACTTACTATTTTGTGGCGAACTATTAAGTATATTTCTTATCGAAGCTTTGTATTTGAGACCATTTTCTAAACTTATTGAAAGATTAGAAGTTTCTTTAGAATTTGGTTTAATCTTCCTGAACGAAACGCCAATACAATCAGTGTGTGGGATATACTGTTCAACTATAAGATACCTATAGTCACAGATTATATCAAGGCGGAAACAGCATCCATTCTTCTTTGTAAAAGTCTGTCTCTTATCTTTCTTGTTTGGAGTTATTAGCGGCACTCCAAACTCACAGTTGAACCTTAGCACGAAGTACTTAAATCTCTTTAATAAGTTAAATGCCGATTTCTTTTTTAAACTAACCTTACAGTAAACATTGAAGGATTGGTCGATTTTGTCCAAATATACAAATAACCGACTAAACTTATAGTGACTAAAGCGGTTAAAATTACATCAATATACTATTTGTAAAAAACAACCTCGTCGAGTACATTTTTGCAACGGTTCGCGAAGTTAATACTTCTCTCAACAATAGTAGTTTAATAAAATCTTGGGACATTATTTCCCTAAAAACATTCCCGTTTATCATGTGTTTCCATGATTAAATCGAGTATTGTTGCTTGAATATCGATAACTATAGTTTATATGGCAAATTTCGTTAATATATTTAATTATTTCTAAATATTTTATTAAATTATAATTAAACAGTAATTTATATAATAATTAACGATGTTATTAAATAGTTAAAAATGAATGAATACGTTTAAGGTTTAAAACACGATTTAATCAATATCAGTTATCAACTTTTCGATATTAGAGTAGATAAATGTAATACCACAGATAACATTCCAGCCATTTAACATTTTTTAAATTTATAAGTTTTACACTAAGAATATAAATCCTTTACATGGTGTTATTTCATTTATCAAACGGTTTAACAGCATAATATATTTATTTCAAAATTTGTTATCGGCTTATATTAAAACATAAGGTTAAACGCTGTATTAGGTTTCTGAAAAACCTTTAAATTAAAAATTCCAGATATAATAAAAAATAATGTTCAATTTCATATCAAGCTAAATAAAATTTTAAACATTAATTTTCTGTAAAATTGAAATACATACAATTGCATAAACTTTATTCTCTAAGTTTTGGTTATGATTATAATTTTATTTAAATTCAGATGTTGCAAAGTTAGGAGCATTGGAATGAATTTTGTTTTGACAAAATAAAATCCTGATGTTATTTTATCGTAAGAAATATCCCAATAATAGGATAGATATTGAGTATTCCCATTCTTATGGTTAAAGTTGATTTAATGTGATATGTGCCGTCGGGCTGACTTCCAACTGGCCACATTTTTACCAAAACAGCCACAAAAATTCGAACTGGCCACATTTCTACCAACTGGCCACAGTTCTTCCAAATAGCCACAAAAATTCCAGCTGGCCACATTTGGATTTCGTTATTTCAGGGCTATTATGGTATATCGGTAATATTAATACTTTTTATTAACGCTTAGTTAGTTTTATACCATAAAGAATGTTCTGAACCAATTAAATTTTTTTAAAAATTGGTTCAAATATGTTCGGCATTTTTTCTTCCAACTGGCCACAATTCTTCCAAATAGCCACAAAAATTCCAACTGGCCACATTTTCTTCCAAATAGCCACATTTTTTGTCGCGACAAGATATACGCTTAAATAGTGGTGAAAATCGTACCTCGTATTTTAATTTGATAATTTCAGTCGTTTTTTCATAATTAGAAACTGTATTGGCATACACTCGAGTTTTTAGAAATTGAGTGCCCATAAATGTGGCTATTTGGAAGAAATGTGGCCAGCTGGAATTTTTGTGGCTGTTTTGGTAAAAATGTGGCCAGTTCGAATTAAACCAACCTGAACCATTTTGCCTTTCGGTAAATAGCTTTTACAATGAAGAAAAAAGCAGAACAGAAAGGTATATCATTTACAGTACAAAGTTTCAGCTAAGAATTCTAGCACAATCCAGTCAACTTTTCATCGACGGCACATTTAGGTCATGCCCAAACTCTTTTTACCAAATACTGGTGATTCATGCCTACGACCCCATGACATTCAGTTATATTCCTGTTCTTTTCTGTTTAATGTCATCTAAAAGTTTTCAGATTTACAGCAATTTATTTAGACAAATTCAATTTTTATTAACAACAGCAAACTTTAAAATTAATTGAAAAGTTATACACAGTGATTTTGAAAAAAACATATTTAAATCATTATCCCAAATTTGCCCCTCGGTAGACTTTATGGGGTGCTTTTTCCATTTTATCAAAGCCTTGTGGAAAAAGGCTTCAAAATTAGCACTCACTTCAAAAGAACACTTAAAAACAACAAAGAATTTAATTTACACCCTTAAACAATTTCCACTTTTAGAATCGCAAGACCGTAAAAAGCCATACATCTTCTTCAAAAAGCTCTTCATGAAGCATTTAGTTACCTCACCTGAATTCAACAGCATTTCTTCATCATATGCGAAGCTATTCGTCTATTTTGAAAAGACGTGGCTCAACTATAAGCTTTTTTGGTCGAAATACTTAGATTCCGATGTTTCCATAAAGAGAACAAACAACATATGCGAAAACTTCAACAGGAACCTCAACCAAATGGTTCAAATGAGGAGACCCAAGCTTAGCTACCTAGAACACATATTCATTCAAGTAAGTTAAAATAGTTTCAACAAGTTCTGCCGTTCTGTGGGTAGCCCAAAGAAAGAAAAGACAACGGCGGATGACTATATAGTGATGCAAATTGCAATCCAGAATTTACTTGACAGATTAGACCAAGTTTCAAACATACAAGAGTTTTTCAACACACCCGAGTTTCAATATATAGTCAGGAATAAGTACAACTACCAGGAATATATAGAAAGTGATTTCATTGTCGACGGAGTTAAGGAATTTGAATTGGAAAATTCAATTCAACATCAATCGTCCGATGCAAATTATAACGATACTTGAATAATTTGTCTATTTAATATTATTTAATTAATTATATGTTTATAATCTATTAATGAAATCAATTTCAATTCATCTATTTAATAATCAAAATCTTTCATTTTAATATCGTTATTAAACTTGAAATCATTCAAATATCAACTATTCATTTCTTCTTTTCTTCTTTTTGTCCTTTTCCTTTTCTTCTTCAACTTCACCGACCCTACCTGGAGACTTCAACTCAAAACTCTGTTCTTGGTTGATCGGTTCAATGCCGCTGTATATGGCTCCATCTTATGTTCTTTTACATTTCCTTTTGTCTCTATATAGTCCCCCATAGTTTTCACCCTCAGTCTCCTCTGTCTTCCTTCATAGTGTTGTCAAACTTTCCGTAAGACATATTGAAGTTTTAATGAAGTAATCCAACTTAGACTTCTCCAAATGTAGTTCCTTAACCAATGTATTTATTAATTTCTTTAGTTGTTTGTATACTGGCCGAAAGGGACCAACCTTATGTCATATTGTTTCTTTGAATTCGTCACCAGTGGAATACTCACAGGCATACTAGTAACCACATTGATCTAGTTAGAATGCATTTCGCTTATTATCTTCGTTGTCTTTCCTTTTACCATGTTCTGCTTTGCAACAATGTTGTATTAATAGGTTCCCTTCTTAAATATGAGTTCAGCCGCTTCTTTTCAGTCCTGATCTTGAATGTGTTTGAGCTAGTGTGGTTGAAGTCCTGTTTACTTTATTGATATCTTCAAAAATGTTATCAGTGATGAGTATTTCGTTTGTATTAGCTTTCCCTTCAAAACACTGAGGATATATCCCCTGCTCCGACATAAAATCAAATTTGGAGCGTCCTGGTTTGTAATAATAATATGATGGCTCGGTATTTGCTTGTCTTTGTTGATGCGTGCTGGATATTCTATGTGAATCAATTTTCTTTTTGAAAAATAAAAATTATAAAAAAAAAGAAGGGTGTTTGGAAGCTATAAGGAAACTTATACAGCAGGGGTAGTAGGAAAGACAAACCTGATTAACACTTACAGCATAATCCCGTTAATAAGGACATCGTTATATCGAGTTCAGGCCGGTAGTTCGATTCTGTATTGTTTAAATAGAGAGAGCCTATATACAACACCACGCAACAAATATCGTATAAAAGTAATGACCATGACAAAGCTGACAAAATCTAACACAAAATCTGAACATACTTCATTTAGCCAATCGATACATATCTTTATGAATACTTCAACAGTCTGCCCAACTCTAATTTTTCTCTGTGGGGTATTTCAAAGAAAGTTAAGGAAATCTACCAACTTCTGATAAAGTATCAACCATGATATGGGCTATGTTCAATATGAACTAATGACAGAGATGCGAAGATAAAGGAAAAATCCACTGTATCTATTGATGTATTTATCGCACTTACATGAGAAAGTAAATTGGCTTAATTTAACTCATGGGTTTGTACATAGTAGGCGTAGATAAGTCAATACCAGTAGACTTTTGATGTTTGGATTGAATGTGTGTCCTGAAAAAGTTTCTAACGCGAAAAAACTAAAATCGATTATATAAACCTGGAACAATGGCTTGAAGATATTCACAGGAACAATAACCCTTATTACTAGGGGTATTTTGGCGCACTTCATTACAAAATATCACAAATATTTCATGTTAGATTCATACTCGTAATTGTTTTTAGATTTCTGATAATAAGGAATTCCAATGGGTACGATTTCAAATTGAAAACAACTTTTCAGCAATAGTACAATTCGGCAAAGCACTGGGCCATTCAAGTTTTGATACGAAGATAAAAGAAACTGATTTGCGTAAGGGATTCATGAGTATTTTAAGAACCTAGATGAAGCGTACAACTAAGTGAATACATAAATATACTTTTGTTAGGAGAACATAAGTACCAAAGAGTCTGTTTTTGGAATTCCCGGGATATATCTCGCTTGTTTCGGTATGCAGTGGCTGAAAATTAAAATTTTGCCATGTAAACAATAGATCATTCGATACAAACCAAGCGACAAGATTATTTGTGTCGGGGAGGAGTTATAGCGATCAATGCTGAAGTATTGATTTGTATCAACGAGTTTGTCGATTAGTGGACTTATAGAGTGATTATCCAATAGTTTTTTCAACGAGTTATGTACAACGAATGACAGAGTTTGAATATCTGAAAGATTGAAGAAGAACTTCCTTATTGATCACAACTAATAGTTATATCGGGTACAAAATAGAAAATACATATGAAACACTGATTTCCAACTCCAGCCACCTTATTATTTGATTTAATATTTGTAATCATGTATTAAACAACAAAATCGTAAGAAGCATCAAATTGTAATGTTATAGATTTACGCTGGGAAAACTTCTGCAAAATAAACAATATGATGAATTAGGATTTGGTGAAACTCTAATCCCAGGAAAAGTAAGTTAAGTACACTAGATACAACATTCCCCGCCTTATATCAAGATGCAACGGGGTATCTACCAAATTAATACGCTGAACTTGGAAATCCGAATCGTGCTGATTCTACATTTTCTATTACTGTTCGACAATCTGAATATATTGTCTGGATAACCTGATTTCTAGTTAAAAGCAGTTAGGTAACAAAGCGAATTAACACCGTACACAATAAACTATTCGTTAATTCAAAGATTTAAACTAGCAAGAGAAAGGTTGCATATATGAGCACCTGAGTGTTAATTATATATTCATCGAAATAAAAAATAATCAAAAAAACTCAGGCGATGATTGGAAGAAGATCTAATAATTAAATTATATATATATTATTATGAGAAATCGGAAAATATATTTGTTTAAAAATTAAAAATCTGGAATAATTGTTACTTATCTCTATATTGTGTATTTATGAATATAGTTAATAGAGCGGACCCAGGCTGATATTTGACAATATAAAGAAGCAACGTAACCAATTAAAATGTCATTTTGATCTTCTAAATTATTAATATGGAATTTAAATTTGCTATCCTTACTCATCTTCAACGTTCTGGTATTTTGATTCATATTGAATTTAACTTAGAGATTGGACATACGAATATTCGTCAAAAATCGAATTTCTGGTATTCGTTTTCCGAATATTTTAAAAGTAATTTAAATTTTGCGAAATTTTTCAAAAATATTCGAACATTCGTTGATTTATTTAATTAAAAGTTAAATTTTGAAATTGAATAAAAATATGCAAGGTTTAGATTTTAAAACCAGGATGACGAAATCTACAGTGAAAATTAATTTATTTTGAAATTTATATTAAAACATTCCAAAATTTCGAAGATTCTCGAATACGGTCAACTCCGCTTATAAAAAAAACTTCGTTATATCCCATCAAAAAATCCAGTTATGCCAAATAAAGATGTGTGCAAGGAAAAGTTTTGGTACTAACCGGTAATCTATACGTTCAATATGCATTTCAATAATTTTTAGTTTCTGGGAATATTTCAGATGTCGTATAATTCAATTTCAATATTCGTCAAAATTCAACTATCCCGTTATAAGCGATAATTTGTTATATCCTAACAAAATTATAGAGGAAAATGGGCCTTTTTTATGACTTCGTTATAATCGAACTTCGTTGTATCCGGAGTTGACTGTATTCGTCTCCTTTGAAAATCATGCTTCAAATATTCGTACATTTTGCAAATATCCAATCTCTAATTTAAACGTTAATTTTGCTCACTTAAATATTCCCACAAAACATAAGATTGACACAATAACTTAAAATTTGCAAAATATTTGCAATATACCACAAAATACTTGCTCTTAAAATTTCAATTCCGATTAGTTTATGCTATTATGATAAGTCTGGGTGTTTATTTATATATTTTAAACGAAACAAAATATGATTAATTAATTAAATTGATCATTTTCCCTACGTCGCTCCTACCCGATTTCTCGGGTTCGATTGTCGTCTTGTCACTGGATCGCAACCATTCGTAGACGTTCGGTAGCTCTTTGAGCCCAACATCTATATTTTACTGATGGAGACTTTCAAGATGGCCCCTGTGAGTCTTCCAGCTCGATATGACGGGATGATGGCTGGTGAGTCGCATGGATCAGAGTAAGTTGTCGACATTTTGCTGTAATAACTAGGGCGGGTAATATGTGACGTTTGGCGATAAAATATGTAATTTTTTAAATTAAGCATAATTTTACCCAATGTATCTGAAAGTTTATGTTTTAACATGTTTCTCGTGTTCAATTAACATAGATTCTACAATTTATATTGCTTAAACTATAAAATTTTTATTTATATCAATTATATTTGGAGTTGTTACGATTTTGGCCAGGTTGTTAAAACCAGTGGATAATATTGAGGTTCAAACTAGCGGTATTAACGTTTTACCTAAAATTTGAGGTAGTTTAACCCGATTTTTTGAGATATCACATGGAATATGTATCGACATATAAAAACGTGTCCAGATGTTCATAACTGTAAAACAACTTACTGGAAGAAATTTCAGGTGATTTAAAAATGCGAAATTTTTGAAAATCTGAAAAATCCCAAAATTTTTTAATTCGTATTTGGAAAATTATTCTTCATGAAAATTAATAATATTCTCAAAAACTTTCGGTGATTTGTTGAATATATATACACCCCCATAAAGAATGTTATAGAATTTCTAATAAATAATTTATAAAAATTTTCAATTTATAACGAAACAGGGATGGAGTGAACAGGTATTAACCGGTTTTAACTGGTTTAAGTCGGAATGTGTGGTATTATTGTAGTTTACGCGCTTTCATAACAACCCTGGGAAGATCAGGTAAAAATGGGATGTAGAGTTTTCCTTAGACTCGACTCGAGGCGTGTACTCGCTCAGAATTGAGACAAAATGCAACTCGGATTAGAGATCGAGCTAGGCATGCAAAATATTTTATACGAACCTGTAGATTTAATACTAAAATATAGCAACTAATTACACAAAATATATGTTAAAAATAAAAACACAAACTTGAAACTCTAGTAATTTAAAATCTCGGAATTCGTGGAACTATAATGGGAAGAATGGGTGAAAATTGGGAAGTTAGGAATATAGCCCCATACTATACTAATTTAGAAATAAAAACCCTATTTTGGTTAAAACAGCCCAATATGAATTATGATGTTAAGATCCACCTAATAGACTGTATAATAGCTCAATATACGCGATGCCAGTAACCGAAGCAACATTTAAAAATCTATAAAATTGTACAAATCCGAGATTAGAAATCCCCGGTGAAATACATGTTACAATCCATTCGTTTCCGAAGATTAAATGATGGAAGACATTCTAAAATTTTAAAGATTGTTGCATGATTTGCGATCTTAGAAAATCTCGTTCCTAATATCTAGCAAATTTTCCAAAAGTATAATCTATATGCAAATCTCACTTAGCATGTTTTATTTTTAAAGAACGGAACAAATAAGAGTATCCAAATGTAAGGATTTGGTGTTGTATTTAACACAAAATTCCCCAAGAATCTCCATTATTCCCAGAAAACTGATTTTAAACAATCTTGTTTCTCGATTCGGAATGAATTAAGGGCACTATAAAAATGGAAATTCTGGGCCAAATCTAGTACTTTAGAAAAACATTTAAATTTTACTGAGCATATTTATTTAGACTCCCACTTTATTTTTCCTGAAAAGTTGCATTTTCCTGAAATTCTAACACTTTTCCTGAATTTTTCTTGTTTCGAATAACTAATAACAAACCATAGACGCTGTGGTTTGAAAATTATACCATATATCTGTAGGATGATTATTTAACTGAAAATATAGTTTTTCATCGATGATTTGTTTATTTTTGCACCAATTTATAAAGTAATGAAAATATCTTGCATGATTTTCTCATAAAATTACCTCAATTTGTGAGAATACCATAATAATTCGTCTAAAGTGAAATATAATTGAATTGGCAGATAAATTTATTTTTAGAAAGTTGTGTTTATAATGTGTAAATTAAAAAACGACAAAAATCAGGAAAAGTGTAAGGATTTCAGGTAAAATGAATTTCATCATTTATTTATTACATTTCCAAAGATTTTCAAAGAGAAAAGAATTAGTATTCAAAATATAGAATGTATCAATTAATCTAGGCAATTATTTATTTAGGTTAAGTAGGTATATAATTCATAGGAACAGATTTTTGGATACATATAATTAAACTTTAAAACATCAAATGCATCAATATAGCTGAGTATCRTATAAWAAAWTCAAATGCATTTCCAAAATGACATTTTATTATATGATGCTGTCTTCCAGTAAATTTGTTTATTAACGTGAATTCTTCCTTTATTTATTTTAAGTGCCATTTAAGGGCAATTTAACACATGAAACTCAACAGGAAAATTTTTTTTCAATTATATACCAATGGAATGATTAGAATGTGGAGACTAAAATATGAATTTTTCAAGTCTAAATTTTAGGATTTGATATTATCATAAACTATTTTGGAAAATAGTAGAAAACACGGTTTAAAAGTTTATTTTACTAAACTTTTATTATAGGATCGTTTATTATACGATACTCGACTGTATACGACAACTTAATATTTGAGCAAATTAATATAGAAAATGGTTATTGTAATTCAAGAAAATCTAGTTATCTTCATATTTACTATGTGGAATTCTTGTATAAATTATTTTAAATATAATAAATGATAGTTATTCTATTATAATAAAATGTATAGCTAAATGATACATAATATGCTCAAATCCTTTATCAAATAATATTATTAACAAAATTTTATTTTCTGAATTAATCGTTTCCAAATGTAAACTTCTTTAGAAAATAGTAGGTATTTTAAAACAGATATGAATTGTAAAGCGTTTGATTGGTTCACAAGTATGACAAGGAACTGGCTACAATTGAATTTGCCTCAAAAAGTGTGTAATTGCCTCAGAAATGTGTATATGACTCAAAATCTTGTATGTGCCTCATACGAGTTAAAAATACCCCGAACATCTCTAAAATTTTATTTCTTTTATATATTATCTATATCTATCCTACAACTAGCCATAAACATATTCAAAGTAATCTAAAACAAATTTATGTGTTGTGTAATAAACATTTTCCGAAATTCAATTTTTACATGTAACGAAGAATAAATATCAAATTCGGAGTTTTCATAGATAAGTTTCTCAAACAAATATCGTTCAGATTGCTGAATACAGTGTTTAAAACAAATTAGAAGTTCTATTTCACCATTTTGAAAAAATCGGTTCTTCACCCAAAAATAATGAGGTTTTATAGATTAACCGGACTTATAGAACAAGTAAATATTTAAAGACATACCGATTTAAACTCTACTGCATTCCAACAAGTATTATTTTCTTAATTTTAACCCTTGTAGTCCATTAAAAAATTTTTTATTTTGAGGCCACAGCACAAATGAGGCACACACAAGATTTTGTGGCAATTACACACTTTTTGAGGCAACTACATTTGTAACCCAAGGAACTTTTAAAATTTGTTTTTTAAAAATAACGAAAAAATTTTTTCCTAAGGGTCCCCCCTTGTGACACTTTTTTATTAAAATCATTTACAAAAAACAAAAACAACCATCCCAAACGTGTAAAAATCGTTCCAATCGTGTCTTTAGTCTAAAATAATACATTTTACACAAATTTGTGTTTTCTGAGATAAATGTATCTTTTTAAAAATTTAAACTGAAAACAACATTACTGATAAACTGAAAGTCTTATATTATATTTAAATATGCCTATAATCATATCAATACACCACATCAAAGCAGAGACCGAATTTTAGCCAGGCATTTCGGTTATAATATTAACAAAGTGAAAATGAGAACACGTAAACTACAGGAGATAGAAACATTAAAGTAACAATTAGGACAACGCCATATACTTTGGTATACACACAAGCAGGTTATTAGTGAGTTATTCATTTGGAAACATAACAGTTTCCACAATGTCTTCTTTTATTATCGACAAACTAATCTATCTGGACAGAATAAACATATCACCTTGCCCCGTAGTAAAAGCACTATTCTTCGGATCAGAGACATCTATAATTTACTACCAACTTGATGGGAAACTGTTCTTTATCAAGTTGGTTTCATCATCAAAGTCGAAAGGATTGTCTATCCAATCCAAAACGGAAATAAAAAAGCGCAATACAATACGGAACTTCTTCAGCTCTTCCAACCTACTACTAATACATTATTCAACGAAGTTCTGTCTTTATCAAGCAAGCCAAGAATCTATATCAGGGAAAACAGCCCCTGTCTTAAACAAGATACTAGAGAAGAAATGTCCCAGCAGCAGAAAGATATACTTCATAATACTGCCAACAAAATTGATACTATTCGACGATAAAGGAATGCTAAAGATTTACTCAATCACAATAAGTAAGACCCACAAAGTTCATGTCAAGTCTCTTTTCGAACATTCTGACTTAGGGATAATACAGGTGTTTAAAAAGGATAAAAACTGCTATTGTTTAAATAGTGCAGGAATTCTAAAGCTATGCTTCCCTTCAGAAGATCAAGTTACTTTTGAGACAACTAACAAATTTTCTATTATGCTGAACAATAAAGAGAACAGTTTATTAATGTCCACAAAAGCGCGAAATAAATCCATAAACTTATTTGACGACAAAGTTGTATTCATCGACCCTCTTATCAATTACCTGAGCTACTATGACCTACTATGCAAGAAACAATCAGCACTGCCATTTAACGTATTGTTTCCCCTTACGAGTGTTGACAAGTTTAACGGACTGAAAGAGTTCTTAGTATGTGCCAACAACAAAGAAGTTTTCATAATACTACCAGAAGTGGCGTCTAGCAAAGCCATTGGTCTAGTGGAAGCCATGGACTTCAATGGATTCTTTGAACTAGTTAATACACAACCAATGAGTGACGAAAAATTATACGAAGTTTGTTTCAAATTCTACACACAATGCAAGAAGGAAAATAAGATTAAGTGGGCAACAGACATCATACTCTTCCTAAAGAAAAAGGGACTTTTAGATAAACAGACAAACAAAATAGACATCTTCGACTTCTGTGAGTTCTTAAATAAACAATTCGAACTCGTTGAAAACAACTTTAGTATTTTGCTGGAGCTACGTGGTGCGGGAAGAAATATACTCGAGCTTATTCTGGGAGAGAAAGACAAAATGAAATCGTGTAGTCCCGGTTGGTCTAAAGTAATAGATGGGGCCATCGCATCTCTAGTTGCTTTACAATGGAGTTTGTTTAGTAACAAGGAACAGGATAAAAAGAGCAAGGAAGAGATGAAAGCGGCAGTATGCAATAAGGTCGGGCTCAGCAAAGTTCTGCAACTCAACCAATCATACAACTTAAGTATCCTTGAAAAAATAAACAAGTACGGAATATTAGAAAAGGATGACATTAGGGAATATCAACTCAGCGTCTATATCGGGAAAGATAGTATGGAAGATGTAGAAAGTTTATTCCCTTTGAGTTTGGAGAACAAAGACGAAACCTTTACACCTACAAACAAGTTCAAAATCCTAATTTATATAGACTATTTGCTAAATAAAGAAGACAACAATAAATGTTTCCCACTACTCAAAGAAGCTATGTCGAGAGAGCTCATAACAAAAGAAGAATTTGCTTACTTGATTCAAAATTCTATAAAAGAAAACACAATGGACAAATTGTATTCGTTCATGGAAGATTTTATAGACGTCAATCAAAGGATAAACATTCTCCAAACAAAGTTATTCAGCCAAAAACTAAACTACCCCAATCTAAGCTATTTTAATATTCCGCGCGAAAAAATTATAGGAGAGACGTCAGCAATAAACACGCCCTTATTTAACAAACTGACTTCATACTTGTTATTTGATTTAGCCGACAAGATTTCATCAATAGACGAATCTACAAAGATAAATCACTGCCTCGCGAGTGTGTATTGCACTACAGGTCCAAGGAGAGTATCCATACTGAAAGAAAACGATCTGGTAAAATTCATTCGGTTATATACGGAAGTAGCAGATAAAAAAGGGTTTGTTGAAAGATTGAATAACAAGATAACTCTATCGAAGCAAAACATTATCAGAATTGTCTGCACCAATTTACTGAACTTCAAAAGAGCGCTAGAAATGGCAATTGATGCCAAATTATGGAAAATGCTAGAATTCTGTGTGTTCAACAACCTGAAAGAATTAAGAGACAAGAAAGTTTTGAATCCGCTTGGAAAGCTTACTTCTATTAAGTGCAGCACTGGGTCCCAATCCACAGGAAGTTTAGACGATAGTGTGGAAGTGAAAAGAGTGATAAAGATATTCATCCGAACAATATTAAAAGCGAATGCATATTATACGGACAAGAACTGCAATGACGTCTGTTCGTCGATTTTGTTGAATCCTAAAATAACTTCTCAGTACGATTTAAATGATGTTCTTGACTTTTCGAAGACAGACATGAGTTTTAATTTTATAAAGAAGCTTACATTGGAAAAGATCAAAAACATGATGATAAAGGAATCGAAGTTGAATCTTCAGAACCACATTAAGACAAGCATTCTGAAGAACTTTTCGATCATGTATGACGACAACAAAGAAAATAAAATGGTCGAAATACTCGGAACACCACATTGTTATATTTGTTCAAAAAGTATCAGTGAAAAGACATACCATACCAACTTGGAACATAAAGAATACTACCACATCAAATGCAGTAAGTTTGTATAAGTCACATAAGTATATAAAAAGAAAGAAATGAATAAAACTAGCAAATATAAATTAAATACAAGAGTAATCATCTGTTAAACTCAATCGTGCATTGTAGCACTGAGCTCATTTAACTATAATACAATGTATTTTTATTGTAAATTGTTTTCCTTTAGCCAGTCGTCCTCTATCTCTTTTTTAGATTTAATGAGGTGTCCGACATCCTCGCCTGAAAGCATTCTTTTGAATAATTCTTCACTAGATTTGTTTTCATTATCAACTTCTTTCCTGGATTGATTTATCACATTTTTGTGCATATTGTAACCAATATAACAACTTTTATGAGGATCATTTTCAATGTTTGAAAAATTTGTTGGTCCAAGGTCCTTAGTAATGTCCGCATAAGTTGTTTCATCATGTACATTCACCTTTGGTTTGGGAGTTCTATCTCTGCAGTTTGTATATTGGATAGTGGGTGTTCTGTACTCCTTGTTTGTGGTCATCCGAAATAGAAAAATTAAAATTTTAAAGAATTTTGGTACTCAAATGACAGCCACAAAAGGATACATAGACCATGGACGAAACGAGATAAGATTGCTCGAAAAGGAACTTGGAGACTACTTAAAATCTTCATCAAATTACCCCTTGGATAAGTTAGAAAACACCCTTCTGAAGATTATTGCAAACGTTACATATGGAAAGGATATGTCGAGTTTATTTCCGACTATAGTAATGGTCACACAGTCGAAATCGATATTGGTTAAGAAATTAGCATACCATTACATTTCAGTTTATGCTTCACTAAATTCGGAATTGTCGATGCTAACTTTGAACACGTTAAAGAAGGAAAACGTAGACCCCGACCCGACTATTCGAGCGTTGTCTCTGAGAGCTATAACAACACTTTCATTTGAGGACTTCGGCCCCCTCATCACAAGTTCGATTGAGGCGGCTTTGAAGGATAAGGATAAATACGTGCGCAAAACAGCCATCATCTGCGCTTATCAGTGTGGCTTCACAACAGAAATGAAAAAGGAATACCTGAAACAGGTATCCGATACAAGCTTTGACGTGCACCTAAACTCTCTCCGAATCCTAAACGAAATGGGACATTTCGATAAAGGTATTACAAAGAACATAGCCTTGCACATTCTCAAACGCCTAGAAAGTGCCGATCTGCCAGGATGCTGTTTTATAATATCACTTCTCCAGAAGTATAGACCTGTGGATTCTGAAGAGCTGTTCAAGTTTATGGACCATTTGGATCAGTATATAAACGTCAAGAGCTGCTCTGTCATATTCGCAACCATCGCTCTGTTTATGAAGTACGCCCGTGATTTTCCCGATTACTCTACTGACATCATGGACCGAGTGTGTGATGTCTTGATCAACCTTCTTAACAGTAGCCATAACCGAATATCCTTCCTTTCTACTTTACGTGTGTTGAACAAACTGCTAGAACATGACGAGAACGCAAGCTACGACAAAGAATACATAAAAGAGAAAATCAAGATGAAGTGGAAACTTTTCGTAGTCATAGGGTGTGACGATCCAAATGTGATAAAACTGAAACTGAAACTCATTGAAAAGTTAGTAGGAAAAGAAAACCGCGAAGACGTGGTTTCTGAACTGTTCAGTCTACTACGAGCTCACGTAAACGACACGGGAAGGAAAGGAGTGAGGAGAAAGATCATTAAAACACTTCATAATGTTGCTATCAAAGAGGAGGATTGTTTAAGGGATATTGTTATTGGTTTCATTTCGTTCCTTGAATTTGAGATTCCAGAATTATCTCAGGAAATAATTTCCTACATAATAAAAATACTCAAAAGCAACCAGAAAAACGAAGAGATATTCATTCCAATTATTTCTCCTTATCTGTTACAGTACGATACCTTGTTCCACAAGAAATCTATGCTGTGGTTCGCAAGTAGGTACTTCAAACAAGTGGACGACGCGCATTTCTTCTTAGAAGAGATTGTAGGGCAGCTCTACAACATATACAAACTCAGGGCTGACAAACAACTAAGAACTAAAGGAACGGTTAATATTGACAAACTCAACAGACTGATGTTCGACAAAAATGCAGGGAAAGGTATCAATACGGACCCAAATGAAGAGATACTTAAATACAACAAGAGATTTTCGAAAATAATGGAGTATAAAGTGTTGGCCATGAAAGCCGTGTGTTATCTGGTGTTCGACCACCCCCAGAAGATGCGAAAAATGGTGGGAGCCCTTCTGCACACCTTCATGAAAAACGAATACGAACACATAACAGTGAGAAACGAAGCGTTTAGGTTTTACCGCTTAATCAAGGGAAACAAAGTAGAAGAGTTGAAGCAGTATTGCGAAAAAGAAATACATACTGTGGGTAGAAAGAATGGAGGAAATAGAATTGATAGCCTGGAGAACATTATTGGCTTTTCGCCTGTCAAAAAGTTCAAAGAAGAAGTCTTTGAATACGAACCACACGAGAGTTTGTTTAGCAATTTGAAACTCGAAAACGAGGAGTCATCCAGTTACACCCCGGATGGTGAAAAAGAGGAGATATACGATGGCTTTATTCCAGAAAATAACGATTATGAAGAGGATGATGATTCGTATGAATATGAAATTATGACCCTTAACGTCGACGGTGAAGATTTTCAAAAAAATTGGAAGAGTTACGCCAATGAGAAATCCAGTATTATTGATGGGCTCAGAGAAGAGATGAAGGGCAACATAGATGACATCATTTCATACTTGGAAAATCTGAACATAAATGTTGTGGCAGAAGGGGTAAAGAATAATGTCGTGCAGCTATATGGCAGTTTCAAATTACTAACCAACAAATGTATCGAACCCTTGGGTACAATTCACAATGTTGGGGAGGATTCCGTGTTTTTTGAGCTGCTAGTCTCTAGTTCGACCAATACAGCGAAAATAACCATAAAAGTCACCGATGATGATAGTGTCGACAAGATATTGATTGCAATGGAGAATATAGTATCTACAAGCTAATTAATTAAAGAATGATATGTCAGAAGTACAAATACAATTTATAGTTTTTTTCTGGAAGATTAATAGAAGAGTGTTTATATATCCTAATATCTTAATATATCTTAATTGAATTGTAATTAATCTATTACTAGATCATATACGTTTTAGATTAAACACCATAATGAAAGAAAATATACCTAAGTTATAGAACACAACATTATCTATAATTTATTGTTACCATTGAACATCAACGAAGTTTTAATCCCATAGTTTGTGTTGGTATATCCTCTTCGGACTGGGGTTTTCCATTTTCGATTGCTTCGCCCTTCTCAAGTTTTAACTTCTCCTCTCTTTCTTTCTTTTCTCTCTCCAGTTTCTTAGTTTCTTTTCTTTTTATCCTAAACGCTTCGGATGAATTTGGAGCAACTGCATTTTCTCCTTCCATCATTTCTTTAAGCAGTGAGAACTGTTCGAATTGCTGTGCCATCGCTTTCATTTTTTCTTCTTCTAATATTCTTCCTAATCTTTCATTCACACTATATAAGTTCATTATCTTTTGAATTTCGTCTAATGTTGGAATAACGGTCAATTCGCTGTTGAATATTTCGTCTATAACCGTTGTAAAGTTGACAAATTTTATAGCTTCAACAAATCCCTTCTTATTGAAATCAATCAGTTCTTTTAAAGCCGTGAGGAAGCCAAAGAAACTGGAAATAAATTCATGCTCAGTTATCAAACAAGTGCCTTCTTTGTCATAAGAAATTAACATCTTTGCATTAGTCAAGCTAAATAAATATACACGCTGGTTCAATTCTTCACACTCTCTTTGGATAAAGTTAGAATCAGGTACAACCGAATTGAAGTGGCTAGAACTTATATTCGCAACAAAAAACAACAACTTTGAGAAATCTTCATTTTTCATACTTGTTTTCCGTTCATATAGTACATTGGTTTTCTTGTCAATTACAAAAATAGCGTTTGGTATTGTCATAAATTTAAAATTTGTAAATAAAAATGGCCCATATCTACTCCAAGACACACTTGTTCAACCAGAAATGGGACCTTGTAACATACTGCCACTTTAGAAAATATCCTTCCAAACTAGCTTCGCATATAAAAGATGTTAAATGCCTGAATCAGACTAAAGACGGGACAAAGGAGATAACAGACCGAGTTTTGACCTGTGAGTTCAACTATCCTTTTTTGAGCCATTTTGTATTTACTTTTAAAGCTTAGGAACAAAACCTTTGATATAAAAGAGACAACAATCGTTGATCCTGTGCGACGAATAACCACACTTCACACAGAGCACTCACTCTTTGGATTTTTCAACTTCGAGGAAATTTGCCAATATTCTGAAGACCTGGAAGACAAGAATAAAACAAGATTTTGTGTGGAAAGCAAACTCTCGTTGAATAAACACATTCCTTTCATGTCACACATCGAGGAAAAAATAAGTTACATGGGATTGAAACAAAGTAGAGCAGGAATACGTATCATGGATCAACTTTGTAGGAAATTTAAGCACTTGTTCAAGAAATGAATTGATTCACTTTAGTTTACAACGACAAGAAATTGAATCTAAAATATATATTGGACAAATTTATTTTTAAAATCAGCAATTCGAGTGTGCCTTGATCATATCGTGTTGTATGTGTGATAGTTATCCTTGTAGTCATTTTTTTAAAATGTCGTGGTTAACCCTATTATAGAGGGGCCTATGGTTGAGAATAGTGTCCTTAGAGTATAACTGGCTTAATATTGTTTTAAAACGATATATCGACTTGAATAGGAAGTTTTAGAAATTTCGACCATTTTTTTCTTTTCCAAATTTTAACTTTTTGCATTTTCCTAAAACGCAAAATTATGAAACCAGAGCTCGGGTGGAACGTCGAAAAGGTTCCCATAGATGTACATGAATTCCCCATAGAACTATACCACTCTGTAAAGTACAAAGATTTGAAATCTTTCCCCTACGCAAAATTTAATATTTCACTGAAAATACTAAAATATACTTGCGAAGAATATCAACTGTTTTTCAAAGATAGATTCTGGTCCGAAGAAGAATCCGACCTTCTTCTGAAGCGTGTGGAGAATTTTGAGCTGAATTTTATTATTCTACGTGAAGATTTCATTCGCGAGGCATCGCTCGGCCTTCTTTCACACCCCATTGAGATGTACACGATCGAACAGTTGAGGGACAGGTTTTTCACAATACAAGAGCGGTTAGTAATCACCAGGCTATTGTTCCTGGAGTTATTCAAACACAAACTCATAAACCTTCATCAGAAACAAAAGCTCATGACACCAATGTTTGACAAATTAACGAGCCTCGTTTCCGAAGAAACCTCCAAGACGAGGGATGTTTTCAGACAATACTCAAACCAACCCCTTTCCGGGATAACTATACAGAATGCCGCAGACAAAATTTATCTTTCGAGTTGTAAGTTAAATGACATTGATGAAAAAGTGGTAGAGCTCATGAAGAAAATATATGATGATTCTTCCACTTTATACGCGTATAATGACGTTATCCCAAACGACGCTAGTCTCAAATTGTATAATAGGAAAGCAGATACCGAAAAACGGGCCGATATGGCCAGGGCTTTCACGAGAACCAAGGAGGCCGAGAAGCATCTTGCAGACTCACTCCAACAATACGAAACCATTTGTGAGGAAATAGAGAAACTCAAAGCTGAACAAAATAGAAGATACAAAAAGGCACAAAATGTCTTAGAAAAGTTCAAGTCCGGAATTGTCAATGATGGTCTCATCGATACTCTCAGTGTCCTGGAAATGAAAAGCGAGCAGCTGTGTGACGCAGATTTATCTGAGGAATTCAAAGATAACTGTGTTCTTATAAAGAAGGCCGATAAAAGAATTCTGAATGTCAAACGATTAATAAGTCCGACCAACATTATAGAGTCCCTCAATAAACTAAAAAATAACGAAAAGGAGAAGGTAATGTTGAGGAGCGAGTTGTTGTTAGAATCGGTAGTAATCCCTGTTCTAGGGACAGCGATTATGTTTCCCCTCCCATTGGATACCAGTAAAAAATACGAAGAGTTGATCGCCAAAATACACAGCGGAGAAGTCAAGGCCAAAGATGTGCATGAATCTGACAAAGAATCGTTAAAAATATACCTAAGCACCAAAGTCGATATAAAAATGACAGAAAGACTCGGAAAAGACAAATTTTTTGTAAATACAGAAACGATACAAGCTTTTTATGAGAAGTTTTGTATAGATTTGGCTGTGTGCGTAGCGCTTGAATATAAGTTAGATAAAACCCTTAATATATAATTGTTCTTAAATTTGAATTGAGTATTGCGGGTGTAGTTGTATTCGATTTACTATTCTAATTTTAGAACCAATCCGATACTAAAAACAGTTTCAGTTCCACATGGTTTTGTTTTCAAAGGTAAAAAGTATAATCAGACAACTCAAACTAAGTTCCAACTGTTGGTTTTAAATACAATTTAATACCGCCTACATCTATAATTATTTAATACTAATAAAGAGTTATCCAACGACGTCGTTGGTTTTCAAAAGTTGGCAAACGAACTCTGTTGCAAGTTTCACAACCGATTCTTGAACTCCGAAGGGCATTTCAACGTCTAAATCTTCACTTATTCTACTTTTAATAACATTGACTGCAATTCTATCTTTGCCCTGTTTGATCTTTGTTTTCATTTGACTAAGAATATCGACACCATCCATGGCCGCGTTGTTTGCCAAATCTATGACTATGTTTTCAAATGCTTCACTAATAACCTCACATATTTTGGAAATTTCCCGAGTATCTATTTTCATAAGTTCTCTTATAAAGTTGTTTGCTCTTACGTTATTTTCTATTCCCAATTCCTTTCTTATCTTTTCCTCTAGAGCATTGTCCACTCCACTGGTGTTTTTCATTTTCAACAATTCACTTACCATAACGAGGGTTTTAGCAAACTGCATTTCAAAGACACCTCCGCCTGCTATCAGCTTCCCTTTGCCGTCCACCCTAGATTTAATTAAAAGCTTCAAAACTCCGACAGCATCTTCCACGCTTCTTTTGGACTCCTCCAACAACACTTTGTTCGATGCCGTAAGATAGAACGTCCCCGTCTTCTTATCGGCCGAGTTGCTGTTATTTATTTCCAGCAGGATATTTTTATGGTCGACTTTACTAACACTATCCATCTCAACAACATATTCTTTGAGTTTGCTTGTATCGAAGTTTTCTAAGTTGTCTGTACTGCTGACCAGTCTTACCAAAGGTCTTATATCAAATGAATAGCAGACTCTTTCAAATTCAGCCCTGTCCATTTCTGCGAGGAATATCTTTTTCCTGTTCAAGAAATTTACGAACTTTTCATCAAAAATCGAACCACTGTCCCGTGCTCCCTGTGTTATTCTCCTCATATAAAATATGCAGTTTACTTCTAGCTCAGCGTTCAGTTTGTTTATTGTTTTGACCAGCTTCCTGAAATTTTCGTTTCTCTTTTGCACCATGGCGTCTATCTGGTCATATGAACGAACAGTGACCGTAGAATCAATCCAGGGTTTAGGGTTCACTGCGTGGCTAAGGATGGGGGTTTGAATAAACAATGCCTTCACTTTACTCTTCCCCGAAGTTTCCAGTTCCTTCTTGAAATTGGCCAGGCTTTCAATGCTGTTTGGAATTAATTTGTTTTCGTTATAGTTAAGCGGAGTGAATCGGGGAATGGTAATTCTGTCTGGGAACTTGCAGTTTACGATAAGCCCGTTTGGTAGGAAGGTGCTTTGTTCAACACCTTTTCCACTCTTTGTATATATTTCGAACTTGTCATTAGAGCTGGAGTTGGTTATCTGATAGGGGAGCCTCTGAACGAAATAAGTGAGGAGCATGGGAATGAACGTGTCGTTAAAATTGGAGACACTTTTCGAAGAGAGAATTGTCCGAATAAGCCTCTCTACTTTTTGCAAGGACGATAAAGTGTTTTCGTTTATTGAGCCTCCTTTCTTGAATGATTCTCTAATAGTCAGGATGTCAACTGTGCTGGTTATTTTGTCGTTGTTCCTTAACACCTCGAGAATTAGGTTATGGAGCGGAAGCATCACCTTTCTCACTATTGCAGGGTGGATGTTGTTTGATAACAATGAGGTTATGGATTCACACAGGTGACCACAGAGAAGTACTGAAGTAGTTGTTCCATCCCCAGCATTCAGTTCCTGTGAAGTTGCTAATTCCGACAGCATTTTGGCTATTGGGTTGGTAGGATTTATTTCTCGCATAATTGTAGCCCCATCGTTCGTAATTATGACTGAGTCCTTTTCTGTAATCATTTTGTCCAGTCCACGCGGACCAAGAGACGTCTGCAGCATTCTAGAGAGTTGGAATGCGATATCTAGATTTGATGTTAGAACATCTCTGTTCTGTTTCGTGTCTTTGTATGTTCGTTGTCCTTCGGCCATGTTAGAGAGGTTTAATTTTTAAAAAGAGGAAATTTTATAAAATGTACGTAATCAAAAGAGACGGGTCACGCGTTAAGATTAACCTCCAAGAAGTAACAGACCGAATAAAACAGCTTGCAAACGGGCTCTCCAATATAGATGCTCTATATATAACGGAGAAAACTGGGCAGGCAGTTTACGAAGACATGGCAACATCCGAGATAGATTTATATACGGCCCAGCTCTGTGCATCCTTACTACCTAAGCACTACGAATACGGAAGGTTGGCAGCCCGTATAGCAATATCCAACCTCCACAAACAAATACCTTCTTCCTTTTCCAAGTCTATTCACGAACTTTATCATTACAAAAGCCTTTCTACAGGTAGAGATGTGCAACTTATCAATGACAATCTTTATAATTTCGTGACCGAGGATCCGGAGCGTACTAAGAAGATAGATTCCTATATAGACTTAGAAAGAGACTATATTCTAAACTACTTTGGTTACTCTACCTTACAAAAGAATTACTTCCTCAAAAAGAACGGAAAGGTGATGGAAACGTACCAATACTTGCTTATGAGGTGCGCCTTGTCCATATTCAACAACAACCTGGAGCTGGCATTTAAAGCCTACGATTTTATGTCAAAACAATACTACACTCATGCAACACCTACCTTATTCAACTCCGGGCTAATCAAACAGCAGCTGGCCTCTTGTTTTCTAATGACCACATCTGAAGACTCAGTAGACGGTATTTATTCGACGATTAAGAACGCAGCACTAGTTTCTAAACATGCAGGTGGGCTGGGGATTTCCGTTTCTAATGTCAGAGCTAAAGGCGCGGAGATAAAGGGAATTGGTGGCATCGCGAAGGGAATAATGCCATATTTGTCCGTTCTGAATTCTACGATGCGTTATGCAGATCAGGGCGGGAGCAGGCGACCCGGTGCGTGCTGTATCTACTTAGAACCATGGCACGCCGACATTATGAGTTTCCTTGATCTACGGAAGAATACCGGAAACGAAGATAAGAGATGCAGAGACTTATTCCAAGCGCTCTGGATACCGGATTTGTTCATGAAGAGGGTGAAAGAAGACGGTGATTGGTATTTGTTTTGCCCTTCGAAGGCGCCCGAGCTACCGAACACTTATGGGGAGGAGTTCGAGAAACATTTCAATAACTATGTAGAACAAACCCTATTCAGAGAGAAAATAAAGGCGAGGCAGCTCATGAAGGAAATTTGTCGCGCACAAATAGAAACTGGATGTCCGTTCATGCTGTACAAAGACAAGTGCAACGAGTATTCGAACCAAAACAACATCGGCATGATACGGTCGAGTAACTTATGCACAGAGATAGTTCAATACAGCGACGCTAATGAAGTGGCAACTTGTAACTTGGCTTCAATATCAGTTTCCAAATTTGTAAAGACCAGTTTTGACAGGAAAAAGAGGCTTTTTGATTTAAAAGCCAATAGCTCGAAGCCTTTTGATGTTTGTAGTTACTACGACTTTGAAAAGCTCCATGAAATAGCCGGCTTTGTAACCAAGTCGCTGGACAATGGAATAGATAGAAATTACTACCCTGTTAAGGAGGCGGAAACTTCTAACTTCAAACACAGGCCGATTGGGGTAGGCGTCCAAGGGTTGGCTGATGTGTTTTATATTTTCAAACTACCATACGACTCCGAAGAGGCGAGGACGTTGAACAAGAAAATATTTGAGACAATATACCATGCCTGTCTTGAAAGTAGCTGCCAAATAGCCAAGGAAAAGGGGAAGGCTTACGAATCATTTGAGGGATCTTATTACAGCAAGGGAGTACTTCACTTTGAACATTATTTCAAAGACAATAAAGAACTGACTTGTGGGTATGACTGGGACTTGTTACGAGAAAATATTAAAAAATATGGACTGGCGAATTCATTGTTCACATGTTGTATGCCAACCGCGAGCACTGCACAGATACTGGGAAGCATTGAGAGTACCGAAGCCATAACGAGTAATTTATACGTCAGAAGGGTGTTAGCGGGGGATTTCATTTATATCAACAAGCACCTTTTGAGAGATTTGACTGATCTTGGTGTTTGGAATGAGGGAGTGAAACAAAAGATTATGTTGCGGGACGGGTCTGTGAAGGGCGTGGAGGAAATCCCCGAATATTTACAGAAGGTTTACAGAATTGTCTGGGAAATCCCACAGAAACATATAATAGAAATGTCGGCAGACAGGGCACCTTTTATAGATCAATCACAAAGCCTCAACATATTTATGAAAGATCCAAGTATCAAGAAAATAGTTAGTATGCATTGTTTTGGGTGGGAAAAGAATCTCAAAACGGGTATGTATTACTTGAGGGTGAAGGCAGCGACAGAGGCTTTAAAATTTACTTTGAAAGGAAATATAGGTAAGAAGGGCGGTGAAACAAAGGCCAAGAGGACAAAAATCAACGAATCCGATGAAATAGGATCCGAGACTAGCGACTATGAACCTCAAAGCGTACATTAAATTTAAAATCATTGGGGATATTAATTAAATAACGTGGATTACCTCCTTTGAATTCTGAATATATAAAACGTGTTTATTGTGTTTGTCGTATATAAAATTGTTTTATAATCGTTAGGGTTTGAAAATATGTGACAAAACTTTTAGTCACATATTTTGGATGAAATTTGACACTAAATCCTGTACAGATTCGTAGATTTTTAGGGGTATACCGAGTTTATATAAATTTTTGAATTTCCTTTATAATCTCTGAAAACCACATATTTTCCAAACCCCAATAATCATGTATATTTTCATGCGAATTGTATTTTGTTTGTGAATGAATAATGATGTTATGGGAACTAATCTCTATATTCAATTTGTAGTGGTATAACCACATGAAATGGTCCGTTATAAGGGCTGAATAGCTCTTTAGGAGCATTTCAGGTGAAAATCGGAAGTTTTATATTTCCAGATTTTAAATAATTATAGAAATTGAGAACATCATTTACAACATGGCGACATCCATTGAACTTGTGAGACAAGCGAAAACAGCCCTGACTGGAACAACCAAAGCCGACATAGGGCGTACATTAGGGTTGAAGCCGTCAGAGGTAGATAAAATGAAAAAGGATGAACTGCGGGAAAGGATAGCAAAGCAGGTGAGTGAAGAATCCAGGAACCTCTTAGAGCTGTCAAGGGACAGGCTAATCAAGGAGTGTGAAGTTAGAAACAAGAGGATCCCAAGACTGAACACTAAAGAACAAATTCAGGGTATACTATTTAGAGCCCTGATAAAAGGAAAAGTGGACAAGGCGCGGCCAGCGAAAGTCCGAGAGGAAGCTGAAGAAAACAAGCAACTCCCCAGGAGCCCACCGCCCCGGATACAACAGCCGGCAGTGACTACGACAATTAAAAAGGTCGTGCTAGAGGGAGAGAGAGAAGGGACGAAGATAGCAAAAACAATCGTCCCGATTCAGGAAATTCAGGAGACCCAAGAAGTAGCTGAGTTAGCTGGAATCCCCCTTCCAGAAGCATTCATGGAGAAATCGATAATGCACAGCAAATCCTTTAGAGAGTGGATGAGGGAATTTAAGGATTATTTGCAGCTGACAGACTGGGATAAGAAGCCGGAGTCCAAACAGACTGCTCTGTTACGGAGACTCCTGGGAGAAGAAGGTAGAAAAGTACTAGAGTTGTGTGGGGGAAGAAAAGAGACAGTCCAGGAGATTGAAATAGCCGTAGAGGCTGCTCTAAACCCCATTAAAGGGTTGACCATATTAAGGGGACAATTCTTTGCTCGATAACAAGGCGAGCACGAAAATATTAGAGACTACAGTTTGATCATGAGAAATTTAGTTGGAAAATGTCAACTACAGAATTTGGAAGACGAACTACTAAGGGATACTTTCGGCGTAGGCTTAGTTAAACGAAAACTAAGAAAGGCGCTCTCAACAGACATTCCTGCTACCTTTTCGTTGACAGTGAACCGAGCACTGGAATTGGAAATAGAGTTTCCAAAATTAATACCGATATTACTCGATATATCGGTATTTCGTCCATTATCGTTATCGAATATTATCGTCCATTACCGGTATTTGGTAATATTACCGGTATTAGATTTTAATTGAAACATTCTCTGTAATTCGTAGTTTTTAAGTAAATTATTGTGTTGCAATTAGGTTTTGATTTATTTTTCACTTTATATTTTCCCAACAATTTATAGATAATAATTGATGTATTTGGAGGTTGAAATGCATCAAAATGAAGTTTAACTAAATAAAATATCCATTCCTCAATATACAAAATATAATATAACTAATTGTAATTATTCATATATCAACTAAAGTTTTTGATTCGTCGTTTAATGCATGGATTGTGATTTTAAAGATAAATCTCTTTTAATAAGATATTATACAAAGATTTTAACTTATGATATTATTTTAATAGGGAGTATATGTTGTGATTAGCCTCGGTATGTAAACTTTTTAAATGATTTTATACCAATCTATAATTGTTAAATTTGTACTCATATTTGCATAAAGTTTAAGATATTATGTAATACTTCATTCACACACAAATAGAATTTAACGTTTTGTCGATTCTTCGATGAATTATTTCCATTTATATTTCTTAGTTTATCTGCTTTGGTTATTATAATTTTACAATATTATTAATTTCTTAAGAAAACGTAGATTTTCAATGATTTAAAATTTAGTTTAGTATTTTGATCATATTATATTAAAGAATTTTATTTTAACAAGTATAACATACATATTTTAATACTGTTTATATTTAAATCCAAAGAAAACACCATGTATATTTTAAATATGATGTTAATAAATAGAAATATTCGTAGTCTTTAGTTTTATAGTAGCATCTATGAGTATACTGAAATGAAGAATTTGTTTTTCCTCGATATTTTTGGAGATTTTAAACAAAATATCCATGCAAATCATAGAATAATTAAAAACCGATAATACCGGTATTAAATTGTAAGAGACGATACCGGTTTCATTTTCCAAAGTCGATAATTGGAAACTCTAATTGGAAAGCGCAATGGTTGATGAATTGGTAGAAGATGCCAGAGAAAAGGCATTAGTAACCAAGGAGGAATACCTAGCCAAACCAAAGGCGCAAGCCTGTGGTAATTGTGGCAATACGCATATTAAAGATGCGGGGGAATGCCAAGCTGAAACAAAGTTATGCGGTAACTGTGGGAACATAGGCCACTTCGCGCGCTTTTGCAAGAAAGAATCCCGTAGAACAACACCGAAAAGAAGTACTTATAGAGTAAGTGCTTATCCTACACCAAGCTATACTAGAAGCAGTGGCAGAACAAATCAAGAAAGGAGGGGATATAGGCCTCCCAGATACAATACAGAAGTATACGAAGAAGAACGAAGAAGGCCAAGTCGTAGGGAAGAAGAGTATGAAAGGAGATCACCTAGACGGAGAAAAAGATATTACTCTGATAGCGAGAGTGAAGATCCCTATTATGTGGAATCGATCTCGATGGGAGATAATAGAAGAGAGTTTAGGGAGATCTTAATAGGAGGACTAAGAGTTAATTGTTTAGCAGATACAGGCGCGGATATATCCTGTATGAGCTCCGAGACTTGGAAGAGAATTAGAAAGAATGAAGAACTACAGCAGTCGACAACAATACTAAAGTCATTCGGCGGAGGATCTATTCCAATATGGGGGAAGTTTCAAAAGAAGTGGAATTTGGAAATATGAGAGAAAGGATTAGATTCATAGTAGTAGAGAGAGGAAGGAACGTATTGGCTAACAGAGACTGCTTAAAGCTGGGGATATTAAAATGGTTGGCCCCCGTAACCAAGTATGTTGAGTCTAATGTTAGTGCTTACGTTTCTTGGATAAAATTTAAAATTGAATTAAAACAGGATGTGGAGCCTTGGGTAGATATGGAACGCCCAGTACCCTTTGCATTACGCGGTGAAGTTCAAGGCGAACGTGATCGATTATGTAAAGAGGGTGTTCTAGTGCCTACCCAAAGATCCGAATGGTGCAGCCCCATAGTCGTGGTAAAAAAGCACGAAGGCGGTGTTAGGATATGTGGAGATTTTAGAAAATTGAACCTGGCAATTCTCGACGATAAATATCCTCTACCTAACATCGATGACTTATTTGCATCACTAGATAGTAAGAACATGGTTTTTGCAAAGATAGATCTTAAAAACGCCTATCATCAAATTCCATTAGACTACCAATCCTCATTGTTAACGAAAATAGTGGCTCAAGGCGGCGTGTACAGGTACACCCGAATGCCATTCGGAATAAAGTCCGCACCAAGCGCGTTTCAGCGAATAATAACAAAGGTGCTGGGAGAAAGACAAGGCGTTTTATGCTATTTAGACGATATTCTTATAGCAGGAAGAAACGAACAGGAATTAGCCGGCAGAGTACGAGGAGTGCGTGACCAATTAGCTGCGTGCGGAATACAAATAAATGAAGAGAAGTCTTTGAACTATGCAAAGAAAATATGTTGGCTCGGATACGAGGTATCCGAGATGGGAATAAGGCCCACCGTGGAAAAGACACGTAAAATCCTGGAACTCAAAGCACCTAAGACTTTAAAACAGGTGAGGCAGGTATTAGGCGTGATTAACTACTATGCGAAATTCATAAAGGGCCTAGCGCAAAAGGCGGTTCCCATATATGGCCTACTATGAAAAATACTAAGTGGAAATGGGAAAAAGCTGAGGACCGAGCCTTAGAAGAATTAAAAAAGGAAATCGCGATTAGGAAAGTTCTTGCGACCTTCGATATAGAGATTGGACACTTGCAAAATGTACGAATATTCGAAGCACGATTTTCGAAGGAGACGAATATTCGAATAATATTCAGAATTTTGAAATGTCTTAATATACTGAAAATTTCAAAATAAATTTATTTTTAATATCGATTTCATCATTTTGGTTTTAAAATCTACATTTTGCATAATTTTTTTTTATTCAATTCCAAAATTTAATTTTTTAAAATAAAAAAATTGACGAATATCTGAATATTTTTTGAAATTTTCGCAAAATTTGAAATTATTTTCAAAAAAATCTTCGGAAAACGAATACCAGAAATCCGATTTTTGACGAATATTCGAAGTTTTCCAAAACGAATATTCGTTTGTCCAATCTCTAATCATAATACAAAACAAAATAAAGAAAACATTTCAAAAAAGAAAAAATTATAATATATAAGAGTTTTAAAATTGTGTGTCTTTCTAAGTAAATCATAGAAATTTATGCTGAAATATTCCTTTGAAATGAAACAAATTCCATTTTGTGGAACTTTAAACGTTCAAACAATATCCATTATGTATTCTGAAACAAATTAACACATTCTGTATCTATGATGTGACCGATTAAGCGTATTTTTGAAATTTTTAATGTATCTAATAATTGCAAATTTGAGTGAAATTTAAATGAAATTTGCAGGAAATGTGTAAAAAAATCATGACAAATGCTTGAATATCGATGTATCATATCGATTATATGTTTCGAGATATCGATTCAATTCATTTTCGATAAAATTTGGAATGTCTACAACAATATACCCAAGGATGTTTATCTAACATCAAAGTTCATTCAAAACCGATTTCTCAAACACACAAAAGAAATAACAGATAATTACGCAGTTTATTATGAGGAACCAAAAATCGAATACTTTGAAGCAGAGTTGAGAATTTTGCCTAAATCCAGAACCCGACCCGCCCCGCCTTCGGGTCGGGTGGGTCGGGTAGGAAATTTGTAAAAAATTTTCTACCAAAAACTTAATTCCCCAAATTTAATGATATTAAAAAAAACAAATCAAAGGTCAAAAATTATTTGTTTTAACTTGTTTTCATGTTAGAATCTAATATTAGAGTAAATTAACTATTTAATAAATAAAATTAAGTAAATATTCAGCGTAAATTAGTAAAATTGTGTGCATATTTTTAAAAGTGCATCCATGTGAGAGTTTTTAGCGTTTTTTTGGCCTTCTTCCGCCCGAACCCGACCCGAACGGGTCGGGTTCGGGCGGTCGGGTCGGAAATTCTCAACTCTGCTTTGAAGTATATACCAATGGCTAATTCTAGTATTAAGTTCTATCAGAATGAAACCATGGCCAGTTTATTAAGGGAATATGGTGATATTATTTTTCTAGACAGCACACACAATCTAATAGATATCAAAGAAACGGTGATGTTTTAGTTCGTCTTGAACGGCGAAGGTTTTACGGCACCCGTGTTGTATGCCACGTGGCTGACTTCCAACTGGCCACATTTTTACCAAAACAGCCACAAAAATTCGAACTGGCCACATTTCTACCAACTGGCCACAATTCTTCCAAATAGCCACAAAAATTCCAACTGACCACATTTGGATTTCGTTGTTTCGGGGCTATTATGGTATATCGGTAATATTAATACTTTTTATTAACGCTTAGTTAGTTTTATACAATAAAGAATGTTCTAAACCAATTAAAATTTATTAAAAATTAGTTCAAATATGTTCGGCATTTTTTCTTCCAACTGGCCACAATTCTTCGAACTGGCCACATTTTCTTCCAAATAGCCACATTTTTGTCACAACAAGATAAACGCGCAAATAGTGGTGAAAATCGCACCTCTTAGATTAATTTGATAATTTCAAGCGTTTTTTCATTATTAGAAATTGTATTGTTGGCGTACGCTCGAGTTTTTAGAAATTGAGTGCCCATAAATGTGACTAGCTGGAATTTTTGTGGCTATTTGGAAGAATTGTGGCCAGTTGGTAGAAATGTGGCCAGTTCGAATTTTTGTGGCTGTTTTGGTAGAAATGTGGCCAGTTCGAATTAAACCATGCCACGTTGCCAAACGAAACGAGCGATTGTATTCGAACAGTATTTACTTATATAAAAGAAAAATTTCCAGCATTAAACCCCGAATTTTTTATGACAGATAAAGACTTAGTATTCCAGAGTATACTACATGCTTTATTTAGAGAATCTAAACCACTTCTATGCTTCTTTCACGCAATAAGAGCACTATATGTTAAATTTTTAAGTTGTGTAAAGAAAATGTCACAAGACGATAAAGACTACTACTTGAAAATTTTTCGTGGTGTAGTCTATCCAACAACCAAAGCAGTATACTATAATTCATTGAAGAATCTTCCCGACGCGTTTTATGACTGACAATTTTAAACCTATAATTAATTATTATTAATTAAGGCACTATCGCCTGGCCACTTCAGCCCTTCCTTGTGAAACCAATGGATTCCGTTCCAACTTGGTGGTTCACTTTGTTTATCCCAAGCCTCATCCTGGTTTCCCCAGGGCGTTTTTCAGACCCTATGATAACCCAGTCAAAACCACTTATTTAGCTTACTACTCCCCATTGGGGCTTCAGCGTATATGTGGGTGACCAGGTTACTGGGCTATCACCAGGTCGCTGTGGTATCTAACGATACCATTCCGTTTCTTCGCCCATGGCGATATAAATCGGAGACCTTGTTTTGGTCTATGCGTTGAGCCCGCAGGGTACGCAAAGTTTCACCGCCTCTCGTTGAGAACTGGTATTCATGGTTCACCTTCCCTTTGGGCGGTTTACCGGGCCTGTGGCCAGGGAATCATGAATTGATTCCGGACCCGTCTTCTTATTGTGGGCCTTGCGGCCCCGCGTTAAAGCGTCAATGACGGGACAGACCAACATGGTTCCCCATCTGGCTTTATTATCTCCCTAATAAGGGACCAGACAGGGGTTGGGTTATAGGCCGTTTCGAAGGCCGGGAGGAATGTGGTGCCCTTGTCGCGCTAGTTGTTGCGACCTCGGACTCTTCACCTCCATCCTGGGCTCGGGTTGCACTCTGCAGCGATATCCAGAGAAATTTTTAAAATTTTAAAATTTTTATGTCTTCGTTATCTATTTATTTTATTTAGAACTTAAAATTTTAAAAGCATGAAAGATAGATTACGGTTTTCCCACTTTATAAGGATATCGACGAATCAAAAACATCACAGGCGCTGTAGTTGATCAATATTATGAAGCACAGTGTCAGTGTATGAGGATCAAAACAACAGATTTGACTACATTCTTCAAACCCAAAGGTTGTCTCCGTAGAGCCGATTACAATGGAAATTTTGAAAGGAATATACAACAAACTTCAGGAAAGACTTCGCTACCAGTACAGAGACCCCCATATTTAGCGCATGTTTCTTACCAGTTATTTAGAGGCGACACCCAATGATTTTATGTATGGTGCCTAAAAGAATATATGGGAATACAGTAAACTACGAAGGTTTAGCCAATTTCAAGACTTAGTCGCTCCATTCTTAGCCGATTTTTAGGGGGTTTGGTCCAATTTAATTAAAAATATTTTACTGTTTAAGTGCTTCTGGAGCTCTGAAAATGACACAGGATCGTGAAAATATTGAATTTACCCCAAATCAATCGCCAATACATTGTTTTGTTAAGTTGTTTACGTGGGCAACATTCTAGTGTTAGTCAAATTACAAAATAATTTTGAAATACCTGAAAATTGTGTTTATCCCCATTTTTAATAGAACTTTGTGGTTAAAACGTTTCCCCGTGGTGTTACTTGTATTTAAAATTCACCATTCGTTTTTTATATATGGAAATATACATTATCAATAGGTTTTATATGATTTTCCTGAATGGGTGATACAACCAAGGGTCCCCCTTGGGAAAACAACAAATTGAGATTTTTGTTACCAACATATATAAAGAAAATTTAGATGTCTTAGTCACTCTAATCTTAGCCAGTCCAAGGCATTTTGGGACAAAAACCGGCCAAACCTTCAGAGTTTACTGTATTATAAAGAAGATATAGACAAAGAACAAGTGCATTTATTATAAAACGAGGTTAAAAAGATAACTTTTGCGGGGGTAAGTGCCCAATTCACACCAGTGAAAGTATCATAGATTAGAACAAACAACTTAAACTTTGACACGGATTAAACGATAAGAGCAAACCTTCTCAAAATATTAAACCATTGAATGGTATTACTGTATTTGAGGCACTTAGAATCAAAAGAGTGCAAAGTGACATTTTCAAAATGGAAAATATTAGGCCTCGTTAATGAAATATATTGACCCTAATACTTTTGTTTGAAGTTGGAGGCAATTGATTTTTGTTAGTCATAAATATAATTAATAAAATAAATTACCTATCTAATATTTAAAGACGGAGTATTTTACACTTATCAATCTATATTTTCACTTTTTAGAAATCGATCTGCGCTCTTTTGATTCTAAGTGCCTCATTTAAACAATATTATAAAACCGAAGAATGGGTTTATAAAGACGGAATAGAAAAATATAAATAAATTTTAAATTATATTGATTATTTTTCAATAATGTCATGTAAATATTCATCATATTATAAATGCATAAAACATCACAAAACAAGAAAATTTAAATGCATAAATTGCGTTTTATTATGCAAAAAAATGGGGTGCCCTACTCATAACTATAAAACAACATACTGGAAGAAATTTCAGACGATTTAAAAATGCGAAATTTTTGAAAAATCTGAAAAATCTGAAAAATCCAAAATTTTAAAAATTCGTATTTTGGAAAAATATTTTCCATGAAAATAAATAATTTTCTCAAAAATTTTCTAGAATTTTATAAATGTATAAACAACCCCATAAAGAATGTTCTAGAATTTTTAATCAATAAATTTCCAAATTTTCTAATTTATACCGAAAATAGGGGTGGAGTAAACTGGTATTAACCGGTTTTAACTGGTTTAAACCGGAATGGGTGGTATTATTGTAGTTTCGCCCGCTTTTATAACAACTCTGTATGACCTTATTTGAAAATTATTCAAAATCAAAGGCCCTGGTTAATTCCTTTTAACAAATAGTCCCTTACATAAGGTTTGTTAACTTCTTTCTTTAGTAGTGTAATGAGTGAGTACATATTTACTCGTTACATTATCTCGCAGTTATAGTCTAAATATTTTTAATTTTTATTTTTTCACAAATATATTGTCATATATTCTACATGGCGACATCGAACTTATACGTCCTGCTAGACCAGCTAGACGATGACAACATAGAGAGAGGCACATAGGTGGAAAATCGAGACCAGCGGCATCGAGGGAAGAGCAATCACTGAGGCGGTCAAAGAATTCTATCTGAGGAGACATAAAGACTTTGAGAAGTTCAAAATAAGTGACCTGAAAGCGGTAGCCACGGCAAATGAGATTGAGTACTCGATAGGACTTAAAAAGGGAGATCTGTTACAGAAGATTATTATGGAAGAGACTAACAGAACCGAAAGACTCCTATACGAGCAGGTAGCACAGGAGAGAGCGGAGATAGAGGATTCCGGACCGGAATATCAGACACAAGCGCATGAATACGTGCAGGAAACGCCTGTACAAAGCACCACAAATACACAGTACATACAGGGACTGGAGTTGCCGGCGAAGTTCTTAAACACATCAGGCCCACTAAAAAGAAGTTGGAAGGAATGGTATAAAGGCTTTCTAACATATTTATACGCTACCAACTTAGACAATAGAGAGGAACCATGGAATGTAGCGCTCTTGCATCACTGTCTCGGTGACGAAGGAAATCGTGTCCTCGGCGCAATCCCAGACAACAAAGAGACCCTCGAGCAGATTAACAACATAATGGCTCGGTATTTTGGGGAGATAAAGACGACTACATTCTGGAGGAGTAAGCTGTTTAAGAGAACACAGCAAAACAGTGAAGACATAATGGCCTTTTGAGTACAACTTAGACAGATAATAGCAGAGTGTCAGTTCGGCGAACTGGAAGACTCAATACTTAGAGACTGTTTCATCGCGAACTTGAAAGATAACGTGACAAGGAACTCGTTAATGACAAAGACCCCTGATAGATTTGAGGAGGCATTACAAACAGCAAAATAAATTGAAGAAACGAACGCACCTACACCAACCAGAGTGTACCAAAAACCCCATTTCGAATTAGTATACTGTGGGAAATGTGGAGAAAGACATTCGAGACAACGGAATGATTGTCCGGCAAATAACGCGCGGTGCGCAAAGTGCCACATGAATCGACACTTTACAAAGATGTGTCGCGCCCTGGAAGAGAGTATCAGCCATACGAGAGACAACGCGATAACAGGTGATATGAAGATAGGAATTACCGTAATAGGTTTGTGGAGAAAGATGAATACCCCCTAGAGAAAGGGATAGAGACGGATATTCCTCCTCATCGGAAGAGGAAAGGCGGAGATCATATTCACTTAGAATTAACAGAGTACGGAAAGCGGAGAAGATGATGTCCGTGAATAAGAGACCTATGAAAGTACTGATTGACACTGGCTCAGACGTTTCGATACTGAGCTTAGAAGCAATAAAGAAGTACAAGATAAAGGAGCGGATAGAAAGAGTAAATGTGAAGATCAGATGTTACAACTCAGAGAAAATCCCTATAGTTGGTACCATTAGGACTAAGATAAACAACGGTGACAGAAGTGAAATAGTGAAGTTTTTCGTAGTGCCTGAAGGTATAACAATACTAGGAGAGGAAGATGCCGAGAAATTAGGCTACTTTAAATGGTTAGACAAACAACCAAAGGAGGTAATTAAATGTGCTAGTAATTCAGTACTTGGTTATTGTCCACGAGTTAGATTTAAGATTTATTTAAAAGAAGGTTATAAACCAGTAATAGCACGCGAAAGGCCAATACCCTATGCGATGCGAGAAGCAGTAAATAAGGAAATTGATAGACTAATCGAACAAGGAGTTTAAAAGAAACAGAAAGTGTCGATTGGGTTAGCCCAATCGTTGTAGTCGCCAAAAAAGACGGAAGAGTGCGACTATGTGGGGATTTCCGTATGCTAAATAAAGCAATACAGGATGATAAATACCCACTTCCCCGAATTGAAGACTTATTAGCCAAGGTGGAAAATGGTAGCAGACATTTCGCTACGATAGATCTAAAATCAGCCTACCACCAAATAAAATTGGAGGAACAATCACAGACTTTAACAACAATAATTACACCAAGAGGCACGTTCAAATATACGAGAATGCCTTTCGATATAAAGTCAGCGCCAAGCGCATTCCAGAGAATAATCTCGGATTTATTAGGTGAAACCAAAGGAGTAATGGTATACCTAGATGATATTTTGATAACTGCCCGAGCTAAAGAAGACTACGAAGCGAGATACAGGAAAGTAGTAAGGAGACTTCAAGATGCAAACATAACTATAAATGAAGACAAACCGAGCGGAACAAATCATCAGTTGAATGGCTAGGCTATGAACTATCCGAAAAAGGGATACAGCCAGTCGCAAACAAAGCACAAGCGATAATGAAATTAAAAGATCCCTCATCTAGAAAGGAAATACGACAGATCATGGGAATAGTGAACTACTATAACCGATTTATCCCGGAACTAGCCATTAAAGCCAACCCATTACACAAGTTGTTAAAGAAAGACATAAGATGGAAGTGGGGTGATACAGAGAAAAAGGCATTTAGGACGTTAAAAGAAACCATTGCTCGACGAAACGCTATGGTACCTTTCCAGACAAGTGAGAAGTATAGAGTAAGACTAAGCTGTGACGCTTGCGACATAGGCATGGGAGCCGTGTTAGAACAGGAACAACCGACTGGTGAGTATAGACCAGTGACATATTGGTCCTCAAAATTCAAACCATACGAAAACAATTACTCAATCGGAGAAAAAGAGGCACTAACATGTGTGTCAGTTGTGCTCAAACTAAATAGATACTTACTAGGAAGATACTTTCTCTTAAGAACCGACCATCGCGCCCTGGTAACCCTCCTATCACAAAGCAAAGTGAAGAGAACTATTGCAAGAGTAGAGAGGTGGTGAGAGAAGTTAGCATGTTTAACTACAAGATGGAATACCTGAAGGGAAGTGAAAACCAAATAGCAGATATACTGCCACGATCACCAGGAGAAATTAACCACAACAGCAAACCCCTATGGGAAGAAATAGTGTTGAACAATATTATGGAAGAAACACCAAATAACGGGGTACAGTATGGACATGACATGCAAGAAGTAGCATGGATGGTTAGTACGGGAGAATGGAATGAAGCGACAAAATTGGGACACCCAGAGATATACGCCAATAAGGAACATCTCACCGAATCAAAAGGGTTTGTATTCTATAAAAGATATAGATTTATGCCCGACAAATCGGTGTGGCAAACGATAATAGAAGAGGCCCATAAATTACATCAAGGGATCGAGAAAACTAAGGAGCGAATTCGAGAAAAAATTTTGGTGGCCCAAATGGTTCAACGAAACGGAAGCATACATTAAAGAGTGTGTAGTATGCCAGAGGTCGGGAAGAACGAAAATTACCAGAGAACCTCCCCTTACACCAGTACTCCTACCAACAGGACCTTGGATAAAGGTAGCCATGGATCTTAAAGGACCACTGGATGTTGGGAAATACAAGTATCTACTTGTTGTTGTAGATTACTACAGCAAATGGCCCGAAGTCATTGGACTCAACACCATGTCAAGCCAAAGTATAATAAAGGCATTGAAGTCGATATTCATCAGACTAGGACTCCCTAGAGAAGTTGTGTCCGACAATGGACGACGGTTTATAGCAGAGTTAACTGGACAGTTCTTCGAGAGGCTCGAAATGAAGCACTGGAAAACAGCACTTTACGCACCTCAACAAAATGGACTTGTCGAGAGGTTTAATCGAGTAATAAAAGAAAAACTCGAAGAAGCAAAAGATAACAAATGGAACATAGAGGACGCGATTTCGGCCCTAGTTTACAATTACAGGAGTACACCACACAGTACAACTAAAATATCTCCTTTTGAAGCGATGTTTGGACGAAAGATGAATAATGAATTAGGGATACTATGTCCAAACATAGGAAGAGAAGAGGAGAAGAAAGAGATAGATAGGGAGACCGTTGCACATAGACAACTCAAAATGAAGGAGAATTTTGATAGAAGAAAAGCCGTGAAAGCCCCGCGAAGAAAACTTGGAGGTCGGATTTATATAAAGAACCATGATGGGAAGTACAAGGGGCCGAGTATAATAAAAGGAGTAGGAAAAAGTTCCGCATATATCGCGAATAAAAAGAAGTGGCCATTTAGCCGAATCACGAACGTAATAAAGAAAGACAAGAGAAGGAAAAATTAATAAAAATAGACAAACGTAAGATAATAAAACTCTTAGGAAAGGAGATGTAATGAGTGAGTACATATTAACTCGTTACATTATCTCGCAGTTATAGTCTAAATATTTTTAATTTTTATTTTTTCACAAATATATTGACATATATTCTACAAGTAGTATTCTTCTTACAGCCCTTCGCTTTGTAGAAATATGCTTATTTCCTATAAGCGTTTCTTTAAGCTTTTAGAACTCTTGCTTCCTACAGTCTGTGTCCTTATATAAACCCATGCGCCCCTTTTTCTATTTAGGTGTATAGATACTCGGTCAGCGTCTTTTGGGTTAAGGACAAAAGTTTAAAAGTTAACTTTTTGTTTAAAGAATAGACCTTTTATCGATCTGCCATGCCCTGGCTAACTTAATACCTGGCAAATGGACTTTTAATAGTGTTTTGAAATGAGCTTGCCGTTTGTAAACTTTCCCTGGGTCCATGTCGCCCAGTCAGTTTTACGGCATTTTTTCTTTGTTTCAGAAACAAGCCCAGTGTCAATAATAGACTGAGTTTCAAAAATAAACCATGTTTCAAAAATAGCAATAGTCTGTTATCAATTACAAATTTAAAGGGTTTATTGCATAAGATGTTTAAACACATATAACCCCTACAGAACATTATTAATTATGAAAGCTAAAACCTGATAAAAACCTTACACCAAAATCTTTTTACAATCTTTCTATGTATTTAAATCAAAATAGCATCGTATAAGATACTGTTCTTAAACTTTCTCTCAAATAGCCTGCGTTACAAAGCTTATACAATTAAATTTCATTTTAAATTTATTTCCTTGGATCCTCTTATATAAATGATCTTCTTCGTATACTCATCCCATTTATATAATCCTTTGATACTGTTACGCGTTTAAATTTTATAACCGATTCGTTATTATTTTCAAACAATCCATTTTTAATTTTCTCTTTTTACATTTAAATTTAAAATTCTTTTATCAGGTAATAAAAGAATGGAGAACCCTTACAACCCCTTCGTTGCAAATAAATCGCAAACTAACACCTCCAGACAAGGTTCTCCCACCACAAACCCTTTTAATTCCCAATTGTATCAAAACAGGTATTACCGTATTCCGTCGGCCGATGGCATTGATTCCCGAACAAGCTATTCCACTCCAGCGAACCAAATTCCCGACATCAGAGGCAAGCGCGCCTTCACTCTATCCTACCATCAAAATACAAGCCATCTTCCAAATCTCATCGAAACCCTCAAAGAACGCACGGGAAAGAAAGGTAAATCTTTGTGGACACCGGACGAGGACACCGTGTTGCGGACAATGATAGGCAATACTACCAATATCAATTGGAAGAAGGTTGCTTTTGCTCTTCCCAATCGAAACTCCAAACAGTGCAGGGAAAGGTGGAAAAATCACGTCGATCCCAAAATAAACAACTCATCTTTAACGGAAATCGAGAAAAGCCTGATATTGTCTCTTCAGAGCAAAATCGGAAACAAATGGTCCATAATTGCAGTCAAACTCAAGAATAGGACTGAGAACATGGTCAAGAACTTTTACTATCTGCATAAGAGAAGAATGAAGAAGAAAGAAGTGTCTAATGTGCAGGAAATAAGGGCCGAAGTTGAAGAAGGGCTGGATAATTCATACCTTGCCATCCCAAAACTGCACGTCGATGGATTCCCCAATGAGTCTCTTTCTGACATTGATATGCCTAATCACGAACTATACTCTTCAGGTCACGATTTCAAGCTTCCAAACGGTAGCCCCAGACCCAACAATACAGTTGCCAATTGTAAAAAAGAAGCCTCCAACCCTGCGTATAAGGAGTCTATGAACGAGATACCAGAGAACTGTACGTTTGAATGTAAGAAAGACAGTGATAAAGAACTATACAATACTCGCTTCGAGACGAAGAGGTTAATCAAGAAAATGTTCGATTCAGAACTGTAATGTCTATACTTTGTGAATTAAGTTGTCATAGCTAAAATAGTTTTCTGATGATTCTTTTACTCAATCTTATTTAAATTTTAAATTAAAACAAAAAGATTTTATTGGTGCGAACTTGGACCGGATAGGGGTATTTTAAAATAGAAAATTTAAAATATTTTACCGGATGCACTTCAGTGTTTTTTAGTTTTAGACAGTATTGTGTTCATAATTAGAGATCTTGTAAATTTTAAATTACAACAACCAACAAATCTTGCCTTCCTGTTCAAAAGATAAATGTAAATTAATAAATGGATACGTGTATCTATGGAATTAAATGAAATATTTCCCAATTTAAGCGACATGATTTATAAAATGAATTTAAAATTATACATTGAGATTCAAGAAGAAACAACCAACCAAAGAGATTTAATTCGAATATCAGAATCTCAAATAAATACCATTTATTCGTTGTTGGAATGGAACGCCATCAAAATTATCGCACTATGAATGCAAAATATGGATTGATATATTCGAAGACATTTTATTTGGTTTGTAGACACAGACAAGCTCGTAAAAATTTTCAAATATTCATTCAAATCTCTCGCTCGGAAAGAATTTGAATAACAAAGCACACGAAACTTGCAATGGTTTAATTATAAATCAATCTCATGTTGTAAAATAAGTATGAAATATGTTCCAGAAACAACCCCGATTGTAGTAATTAAATGAAACTCGTCTAAATAACTATGCGTTTATTTACCATATAATATTTTGATATGTTTAGTTTATCTATGATGTTTGAATTATACAAAAAAGTTGGGAGGTATATAAAAACGAGCAATAACCAGGGCAACTTAAATGTATGTATTTTTATTCAATACAGTCGTCCCTGGTTAATATAACATTTTTTGTAGTTTTTTAAATTTACGTGATCTTAACCAGGTGAAATTCGAATAAATCCTTAACTCTGTCGGTCGATTATATATAGTAGAATCCAAGAAAAGATCGATATTTTCGATATACGTTCGTCATATAATGACTTCTTATAAGTAGATAACCGGTATGTTGACATTTGAGCCATTTTCAGATTTGGGTTTTTGACAAACTTTTTAATATCACATTTCTGAAAATTAAAGAGACAGACCCCCTGTTTTTTGGTGACATTAAAGAGGTGTGATCTTATAAAATATGCTTTTAACCAGGGACCACTGTATTTGGAAATAATCACAAAAAATAAATCATTTTAAACATGTTTAAGATTCCCAAGATAATTCAAATGAAAGAAGAGAAAGTCTAACGGCTGCGAAGAGTGGGAGAATACGATTCATTATGAGGGGTCCGGTGAAATCATCATTAAATAAATATTATATTTAATGAACAGAAATTAAGATTCCATATATGGTTAAAACCAGTGATGGGTAATAGTCAATTTTTTTTGACTAATTAGTCACGAGACCCTCGAAATTTAGTCAATTTTTTAGTCAATGAATGGGGTTTTTAGTCATTCGTCAAAATTGAATAATTTTTAAAAAACGCCATATTTTCAATTGACAGTTTTAGGGTTTGACTAAAGTGTTTTTAAAAAATCATTCAAAAACGTGACAAAAAACTGACTAATTAGTCAATTTTTTAAAAAAATTGACTACGTCGGTCAATTGACTAATTTGACTAAATAGGGTCAAAAKCAAATTGACAGTTTGTGCCTAAAACACGACACATTAGTCAGCTTTTTTTGAAAAAACTGTCAATTGACTAAATGGTGTAATTAGTCAAAACGGAGATTGACTAATTTGACTAATTCGCTGTTTAGTCAATTCAGCGTAAAACGATAAATTGACTAATTACACTTTTTAGTCAATTAGTCAATCTCTAATTTGACTAAATGGGAAAATTCGTCATTGACGAATTGCACTAAAAACGTGACATTAGTCAAAATATTAGTCAAAATATGGTTATAAAAATTTGGTTATTTGGGCTGTTTGATGGTCTTTTTGTTTCGAATTTGTAAGGAGAATCGCAAATTTTGGAAATACCTTACCGGAGGTTGTTTATAAGACCATTAAACGTATATGTAGTTGATATAATATTGATTTATAGGCGGATTTATAGTGTAATTTCAAGATTTATGTAGAATAACGAATCAAGATTGTAAAGTGCGTGTAATAAATTATAAACATAGTCAAGTTCAAAAATTAAAAAATTAAACTTAATTAACTTATGGAGTATTAAATTTMATCTTTAATCTATGTTCAATTTGTTTTATTGAAATCCTATTCTTTCTTCCCTCTGAAAGAAATTTTGCCCTCGAAAAGATACGTTCCAGTTCCCCATTTGAGACTATATACGTTTTAAAGACAGTTGCTATTCTTCTAAGAAGGTTAAAACTGTCGTTATATCTCCAGTAATTTGTAAATGTCTTTTTAGATGTTGTCACCATGTATCTGTCTATTTCTTCTTCTAAATAGTCGTCATGTTTACTAACTTCACTTTCTTTTCGAACAAACATTGAATCCATAATCTGTACGTCGTTTGAATTCAGAACATCACTATATTGATTTCCAATTTCGCTTCCTTCGTCCTCTAGATCATCATCTTCTACTTCAAGCTCTTTATCAATTTCGTCTTGTATACATTCTGTAGGGCTCCGTTTTAGAGAATCAGTTTCATTCAAWTYRTYGMTTMAAWTGYAAMAGYATTCCTTGTCTAAATAACCAACGGCTTTCATTCATATTTTAATTATTTTGTTTTGTTTTTTAATTCTTTCTGTTGTATAATTTAAGCCAATATCGTGCCTTTGTATTTGGGGTATTATAGAAAATGTGGTTTGAACAAATTTCTTCATGTTAATCCTTATATGTTGTAGAATTCAAAGAGAGTTGTAACTAGAGTTTAATTTATGACTTTCAAATGTTGCAACTTATCTAATCATTCATCGACGTAATGTACGTATAACATATCTTTGTGTCCTCAATTTTGACACGTAAATGTCTTTACTCTAATAACTTGAGTATAAAGTAAATTATTATCTATGCTTCTGAATTTAGTTGTTCATTGGATTTCTTTGCATGGGAAATTACTGTACATGTTGAAGTTCAAAACAAGTTGATATAATCTGTGGGGTGTTTAGTATTGATGAAAGTTATATTCAAACGCTGTATCATGTCTCATTGTCTTAACCCGGTGTATAAGAGAAAATTACCAATGGACCTTGTATCTTATCCATCACCGAGTCCATGTTCTTCTTGATAGATGGAAGAGGGTGTTGATCATGGGTTTGTAACATTTGTTTTTGTCTTCTTTTGGATAGTAGAATAAGCTTGTTCTGGAATGTGGGTTTTGTTAAATTTTAAAGTATTTATTTTTATAAAATACAAAATATCATACAGAAAACATAATATTCGAATAATATCTTGGTTTGTAATATTAACATATAAACTAAGAATAAAAGATTTGTTATTTCTGATCACATTCCAAATAATGATTTTATCCCATATTATAAAAATTTTACAAATAAAAGAATACAGCTTTTCTATTTATATTATTGAGTGTTCATAAAGTATTCTAAGGATGTCATGATATGAATAAAGACTTTCTTATCCCAATATGGGTTATGTTATCATTTTATATAATATGAAATATAAATTCAAAATATATCGAAATAATGATATATTCATATAATTTAATATATAGTTCTGACATTATTTATATTATATTAGACCAAAATGATCATTATTTGAAGAAACGTGACAAAATTGTACAAATTACACAAAGCTAAACCTTTTCTGATATTCACAAGGGCCAATGCATTATAAAGTTGTATGATTAAAATATATAACATATAATATCATATCAGAAAGCAATTCTCGTATTAACTCTAAACAAAAGTTTGTGAAGGCATCAGTTAGGAATGATAAAACAATCCAGCGTCTAAATGTCGGTTCGATTAGAAAGAGTGCCCATGAAATGACATTAAGTTTAAAGACACATCCGATCAATGTAGGACATTTGAGGTTTCCAAAAATTTAAAACTTGAAATTATATAAGTACAAAACAACACATACAAGGACTTCCAACGCCTATAAGGAATATAAAGCAAGAAATAGACAGTAAAAGACTTATTGGCGGCTAATCTTAATAAACAGACCATACGTTGTAATCAAAGACAAATTTCAATTGTTCTAACACAGTAAAGGCTTTTCTGGGATTTACACGTTGACCTACTTACATTTTAAACAATAATACAAACAAACCATGTGTTCAAATGATTTAAACAAAGCACGACGAAATTGACAGTTTATTCCAGATATGTAATGTTTAAATTGAGTATAGGTTATTTAAATCAAATAATCAGGCTAAAAAGATGGAATTGGGAAAAGTCCCAAATTATTTATTTGTATATCAATTAGGATTGATTAGGAAGTAACTTACTAAAATAATGAATTAGTGAAGAATAGAATAAAATGATAATTTAATTTCATAAATAATTAAGCAAACTAATGTGACTATATGTAAATGGATGTTTGAATGGTTTACATTAAAATATAAAATTTAAATGTCAACGCTTCTAATCATAATTAAAACAATCATTTAGAATAATAGCTACGTTGTGTAGGATGCTTCCTCTTCATGCTTCTATCAATGGATAGAATGGTCTTCTCTTCATCTATGGTTGTTGTACTTTGATGACCAATGTAGTTACGTAGAACAAGTAAATCGTTTTTTAGCTTACTCAACCTGATGAAATTATTACTATCATCAAGTTTTTCTCGGATTTCTTCTAAAATATCCTTACACTCTCTCTTCATTTTGTTCTTGCATAATATATCCTCTTTGTTGGCTTGATCTACAGTGAATTCCAAACGACTAAATAATTATTGCCTATCGGCCATGGCTTTTTTTTCATCTTTGTTACTATATGGCCTTTCTATATCTAATATACTCGTCTCTTTTGAATCTGTTTCTCTTGATTCAACCCCTCCGTGTTCATGTTCAGATATCATTGATTGTTTCAACAATACCAAGTCATTTTTGCCATTTCTTTTTTCACTGTGCTCTGTTATCTTCATATTCATAGAGTGTTCAACCAGATTCGATTGGATTAATAGATGCGTACGGTGAACATGCTTGCAAATCTCTTTTCTCCTTAGAAACGACAAGCATGTACAACGATACCTGTAGAAGCAAATTCCGCAGTGCAGACACATTATCTTGCAATTCACCTTGCAATTTTTACAACTTCCCCTAGTGATCTCATAGTTTTTGTATTGCATTATATTCGTTTCATTGTTGTATGCAAATTTCTTCGGATTTAATGTTAGGCTAGTTTTGTGTCTTGTGTTTGCGATCCGGCATCGGTAAGGTTGGTATTGAATCTGTGTTGATATTTGAGCTCGCAAATGGTTAACTTTGAGATGCTTGTCAATTTGTATCAAAGTGTTGGTCAAGAAATCTATTCTATTTTTGGAATTTTCACACAAAAACTTTCTTTTCAGCATCCCAAAGAACGCTTCAAGAAACATATTTGTATTTATTTCTGCATTAATTCGCCCATATAACGACCACGAAGAAGTATTGTGTCCATACAGCCCATTGAAGTAGTCATAAAATTCCGGCTCAATTCTTTTACATAAGTTTAGGAACGTTTTGAGCTTTTTCTTAAACAATGACTCATCGGGGATTTTAGTCAGTGTTTCAAATCTCTTGTCAATAATTTGGCGGTTATCACAAAATTTAACTTTTCTTACAAGTTGGCGTTTGATGGCTTTCTTAAAGTGCCATTGACAAAACAACCATTTCAAACCATTTCCAAAGTTATCCTTACAAGCGTTGAAGAATATTGGCGATAAATCGCTCATTACAACTTTGGGGCTTATGTTTATATTCAATTCAATTTTCCATTTTTTCAATACAAAGCTAACTATCGAAGTATTTTCTTTACTTGTTATTATATATAGGAATGGAGTAAATACTTGCTTTTGATTTAGTGTTCCGAATACAATCAAAGGAAAATTATAGTGGTTTGTACCGAAAGTGCTATCGGCCATAATAAGTGATATATTCAAGTCTTTAAAGCTTTCATACTGTTCGTTTGTGGTAAAAGCGAAGAAAAAACTGTCGTCGAAGTCGGGCAGTTCATTAATATGTGTATCGGGAACTTTAAGAAATGAAAATTTAACTTTTTTCTGTTCTGTTAAGATATTAATCGTGAACTTTAGGCTCGTTATATCATCAAATGAACATAAACTAGGGTTTTTGTACCTATATTTTAGGTAACGGAGATATTGCATTGTTATCATCAAAGTCTTACTTATTTTTTCAGTCTCGGAATTTTCTATAATATTGTTGTAGATACTCTTAATTGGTATGCCATCCTTTATCTGTGAAATTATTTCCTCTTTAACTTCCGGATTCAGCCTAACTTTGTCTATATTAGTTTTGTGGTTATGTATAAATAAGAATTCGAGTTTATATTTTGAGTTTGTATATTCAATGTGTTTAATATAGGAAATGCATTTACATAGGTTATCAGCTTTACTACACATGTAATAAGTTACCTTTTTGTTATCAAGTGTTTTAGTCCCTGTTGGTTTAGAAAAACTTGTAGTTTCTGAGAATATAATCGATTTTAGATATTTTTCACATTCTGTTCTATTGGTGAAACATAAATTAGTCGATGAATATGTGGTATTGTGTATGATATGTAAATGCTCGAGAACTTCTTTTCTTGATACAAAAGACATATCTTCACACAAATCGCAATTGTAAGTAAAAATATTATCGTTCGTAGGATTGTGTTTTATCTTTTTATGGTTTTGAAGACTTTCGCTTGATCTGTATACCTTTTCACACACTATACATGTGTGTGTTGAAGTTGCTGATGGAGAATGTACTCTGACTGTGTGTATGTTCAAACCTTTCTCTGTTTTGAAGAACTGTGAACACTTTGTGCATTCAAAGAAATTTAACATTTTAAAAAAGAAAAAAGTAAAATATATTCCTATCCGAAGTTTTAAACCTAAAAAGAGCCCTTACCTGATTTAACATATATACTTCTGACTATATATAAATTTTAAAACAAAAAAGACACTAATTTTTAAAATGTTATTTCCTGTGGAATTTGTTAAGTTAGGAATCTTCATTATAGATATATAATTGAGGTCTTGTTGTTTGAAGTCGAGTCTGATCCGAATAAGAAAATATAGTTCTGCCTTGCATTCTTAGAGGAAATCTTAATCACTTAGAAGAACAACAATCACGGCTCACAATTGTTATAAATAGGATAACGCGATATATCCACAAGATTGCTTGAGTTGTCTCTAGATTAGGATGTCGTTATCACAAAGGATTAGTTGGAAAGATAAATTCAATTGGAGAATTCTAACCTGTTATATGTGATTGGCCCATTAAGAAGTAGATACACCAACTTAATTGATGCTAGTGTTGTTCTTAGGCAAGTTGTAGAGAAAGAAAATTTAATTTTTTTAATAAATCACACGCTTTAACCAAGAATCGTATAAAAACGTAAGCGAACATCTACCCGAGCTTTTATGCATATTTGGGGTCAACTTGGGTATAGGGGCCTATTTTTAGACATTGTTTGTGGTGTTTGAGAATTTTATAGTTGAGTATACACGCAAATATTCATATTAAATAGATGTCGTGCATTGACGAGTTATATGCTCCTGATTTACATATTTACAGTCGTCTGCTAGACCTCTACAGAAACTAAACAACCTTTGAAAACGAATAGAAGGCGAAAAGCGAGCATATACGCGGATATACAACCGAAAACAATCATATTCATCGCCCATGGGAACAAACTACCACAAACAATTTATACAAAATTGAATTTTGAAAACTAATTTTATACCAATAATTTCTGATACGTGTCTGAAAAATATGTTCAAGTTTAAATCCTCGGCTAGATCCAGTCATCTTGCTTGGGATGCTGCAACCCCGAACTTGAAAAAACTGTTTAAAATAGGGCCCTATACCCAAGAAGTTCCCTCATTTGTAAACAACAATCATTTTTCAAACCCAAATTTAGAATAATAGAAATCTCGGAAAAATGTGTTTTTCTAGACAAATCGTATAATTTTGGACAAGGATTTATGCCCAAAATTATGCTCTGATTTTTTCGTATTATTAAACATGAAAAACAATTTTGAAAAATGGGCACAAGATTTCCATGAGATAAACACACATTTTCGGTAAAAAAATTTTTTTTGAAATTTTTGTTTATTGCTCAAAACTTGCAATTTTTACTTTTTAAAATATGTCCATTGTGTCCCGTTTTTATGGCCTATTTTGGCCAAAATAGCTTTTTATAAAACCCCAAATCATGCTCTTTTGCCTTTGCGAACACACTGTAAATAACCAAAGTTTAAATATTTTTGAATAAATTTCCAATCGTATTTTATTTTTTTTAATTAACAAAATCTTGCACATTGAATGTTAACCCCAATACTCCAAATATTATTCCACACCCTACCATAATTTTCGTAGTCGCATACATATAGTAATAAAGATCCCTATCCCCACGTTCTTTCTTAGCTTTTCTAACAAATTCCAATTCTTTATTCAATTTTTCGATGCTCTTTTCCATTTTGTCAACATATTTTTCTAACTCTGTAATGGTTTTTGCTTTAGAGTCATCTAAATACACAAGCTTCTTAACATTGTTATCTAGTTCACTAAACCACGCTATATCGTTTTCTATTAGTGAGTTCTGATTTCTCTGTCTTATTGTGTTTATTTTTTGTGTCATAAAAATATGGAAACCAACTAAGCTGAACCAGAAATTAAACAACCCCAGAACTTACATTTATAATATATAAAACGACAAAAGCTTGACATTTATAAGAAAACAAAACCAAAACAATTTAAGTTGGATGTGCACAAAAATTTAGTTATAAATAGTTATCAAGTATATTTACAAATATAGTTTTTATCGTAATCAACCCAGCTATACCGAAAAACCCATACACAATAGTTTTAGAATGTGATTTTGTATACGTCAAATTCCCTAATATCTTCTGAACTTTTATTTCACTCTTTAATTTCTTCAGTAGTTGGTTAGAGGCGTCTAATTCACGCTCTAAGTTTGTCAGTTTACTTGTGTTCGTTTCTTTTGGCTCTGTGATTTCATACGTTGGCGAGGGCAGTTGCGAGAGCTTCTGGGAAAGGTCGTTGAGCCACTTTATTTCGTCGTCTATTTCTCCTATCTCTGAGTTTAGTGACATTAGCTTCAACTCCTTTGTGTTCTCTTCTGTGTACACGCTGTCTATTTCCATAGCAAAGTTTTTTTAAAAAGTTGCAAACAAGAAAATATTTTATAAAACATAATCCCGAGAATGTAAGGAAACAACGAGTTGATATTAGGCCATCTAGTGCTTATATAATATTCAATACGTTTGATGTCGATTATTGAATCCAATACCCAAAAAGAAACAAATAAATGAACGAAATGCAGCTTATATACTTGTCCAGAGTATTCTTATAATTTATAATGTCAAATAATTTAAACACAAATCAGTTAGTTTTTGTTATTCTCCAAAAATACGACAAATTCCCTCTATAAAATTTAAAGGTTATTTATATTTAACCGTCTTATTAAGTTACTATCTTAAAACATACACCACAAAGCACAAATCCGTGGTTTAGTATAATTTTAATAATTTTTATTTTTATCCTTTTGTTATTTACCAATTTGTATAAATATAACTAATTGCAACTAATTATAAATTAACTTTCATTTCCATTTTAATATTCTTCACATATACAAACTCCCTGCGAAAACAACTCCTTTCTTTATTAACTTCTCTCCTTCTTCAAACGTCTTCTGCAATTCTTTATTCCCTATATTTTCCGCAGCGAGTTGCATTTCACTAATCATATCATTCACTCTACTTATAATCCTTGCAATGCTTCCTTCGAACGTTTTTGTATTAGCTGCAATCTCTGCCAAGTCCTGTCCGTGCAGCCACGCGAATATAATGTAACTCATGCTTACCTTCATCACAGGAACTTCGCTGTCTTCCGCCGCTTTTAGCTCTTTCTTCATTTTCCACACGTCGTTCGTAATCCTTTGCAACTTTTCTATCCTTTTGTTTATTTCCGTTGCTTTATCGTCCAGTTTAAGTATGAGCGCATTTGCAGCTCTATTGTTCAACTTTACATTGTACTCCTCACTCAACAGTGCAGCCAGCACCGTTATAGAGTACTTTACCGGGAGGTTGTTGAACACGCCTTGGAACAACGCTTCTGTTCCAAGTATCTCGTCGGACGTGGACACCTCACTGGCTACTCTTCCTTTTAATAGCACTAAATTGTCGAACGAAATATAGTCGTACTTTTTAAGGAGGGCTAACTTCCCCTGCAGCTCCTCTTTGAACTTGTTCAACTGCGTTTGTTCGCTTTCTGTAAGACTGTCGAGTATTGTGTGCTTCTCCAAAAGCCTTTTCAAATATTTAACAGACACATTATTCTTCGTCTTTTGTTTGTTGTTCGAAACATCGCTTAAATCAAAACTCAAAAAGTATTCACTTGCAGCGCTTATTTTACTCACAGTATTTTTATACAAACAAGGTATTCCCAGTTTAAGTACGTTCAGCATTCTTTCTACCAGTATTTCTTTATTTGCGCTGTCCATCAAATTAACAGGGACTGGCAGCTTAGCATTGAACACCACTTTAATAAGTTTTTCGTTCACAGTTCTAATTTTGGCTATTTCTTGCAAACCTTTCCTATTTTTTATAATACTATCACAGTTTTCTATTATATTCTTAAAGTACATAAGTAAGTTCTTTATGTTCTTAAAATCGAAGTACCTTTCATTTATCAAATATAGGAAGTCCAAGTAGAAAATGTCTATTAGAAGTGTGTTTTGTTTAGCAAAGCGGTAGCGCTTACGTAGCACAATTCCGTAACCTATAGATTCAATAAACACAAGTTGGCCCTCTGATAAGTCTTCTATTTCAGGCCTTAGTGTATTGAGTTCTTCTTCTTTAATTAAACTTCTTTTTATGTTTGCATTTGTTTGTTTGGCTTTAATTGTGATGCTTGGGAGTAGTAGTTGAATGAATGAGTACACAGACTTCTCTAGTTGGTTTAACACTGGGTCGTTTTGGTACTGTATAAGCTTTCCCTTTACACTGTCCAGGCCTTCCATATTTCTTTTATTTTTCATTTCATCTTGGTACTGTTTGAACGACTTTTTTATTACTAAGAAAGGATCTTCGAATTGTACTCTTGATATATTGAGCACCATATTAAAGCTCAGTTTAAAGCTAGATTCTAAAGGAGCAGCTTTTCCTTTTATCATGTTACTAAGTTTAGTCTTTACAGTACCGGTTCTTAAGCTTTTGTAATTTTCACCTTCAAAGAATGCAGAAGCATCTATTCCAGCGCCAAGCATTATAACTAGGCCTCGGGGGTCCTTTCCTCGCCTCCCTGCTCTACCGGACATCTGTGTGAACTCGGCAGACTGTAGCAGTCTTGTGGACACACCGTCGTACTTGCTAACACTTCTAAACACCACTGTACGTGCGGGCATGTTCACGCCCATAGCGAACGTTTCTGTCGCAAACAAAACAAGCAATAAATTCTCTGCGAACAAAAGTTCAACTATTTCTTTAAGTACGGAAAGAAGCCCAGAGTGGTGAATTCCTATTCCACACAGAAGCTTCTCCTTTATCTCAAGGACTTGTGGCATGTTTTGGTCGTGCTCGTTAAGTGCGCTAACTCCATTGTTAAACACTTGCTCTACCATTCTCTTTGTAGTCAAATCAAAATTGCGGCTTTTATTGTACCTCATAAAAGACGTAGATGCATCGTTACATTCATGTCTTGAAAAACTAAACACTATAATTGGGTCTTCTTTATTGTGTATCAAGTTTGTAAGCAAAACGTTTAAACAGCGTCTCGCAGTCATTACTTGTGGTCTTTGTGTAATAATACTTTTTACAGTGAATTTCTTTTTCCTAGCGTCGTCCGAAATAAAGTCTTTGAAAGTGACTAGTTGTCCATCGTTGGAGCTGAACCGATATTCCAAAGGCACTGGACGCTTGTCTGTAGTAACGACTTTACAGGGCTTGTTCTTGAGCCACTCCACCCAACCTGCAAACTCCGTAGCGTTTGACAAAGTGGCGGAAAGAAAGACGAGGCATATTTTTGGGTCTAGAAGAATTATGGACTCTTCCCAGACTGTGCCACGGTCGCGGTCTCTCATGTAGTGCACTTCGTCGAATATAACGTAAGCTACCTCGGACAGAATCTCGGAGCCTCTGTATAACATGTTACGAAGGATTTCTGTGGTGCAAACGAGCACTGTTGTGTCTGTGTCAATGTTTATGTCACCAGTGAGAAGACCTACATCTCCAAACTCGTCCTTGAAGTCTTTGAACTTTTGGTTGGATAGCGCTTTAATTGGGGATGTGTAAATCACTCGCTGGTGGTTCTTTAGGCCTAAAGCTATGGCATACTCTGCAATGACGGTTTTTCCAGCAGAAGTGTGGGCAGCAATGAAAACTGAAGTATTCTCTTCGAGATATTTTATGGAATCGGATTGAAACTTGTCGAGTTTGAATGGGAACTTCTTTGCAGAATGCGATGGTAAATTGACCATTTTTATTTTTAATATTTTAAAAATTTAAATCTGTAAAATGAAAAAACATAATAAAAATGAGAACCCATAAATCAAAGCGCACTCCGCCAACCAGCAGCACTGTCATTTCCTCTACATCAACCGAGACTACTGACAATAACCCTAGCCTGACAAAGAGGGATAAAGCCCATTTCCCAGCGTAATTGTACAGTTTGAGGATTTTAATGTTTCTGTGACAACTGACGACCAATTACATAAATAACGAACTTAGATATGACAAGCTTGACACTTTTGACGACTCCATAGCACACATTTGTTTCATTATCATCTCTCAATCTGTTCAACCCATGAAATTGAAAAGCAAGACTGTTGATAAGGCTAACGATTACCTTAAATCCAATTTCTTTCCACGCGACACTATTTATGCATATGCCAGAATGCAGCAAATTTTCATAATGGGAACGGGTTTCGAAAACCATTCAGAAGCTTACAAACACCCAGAGAGCAAATTTGACAAAAGCCTACGCTAAGAAAACAGCTAATTGCAACAAATTCACTAGTTCTTCTGGTTTCTCTAAAGTGTGGACAACATTTTATTAAACACTTAATTATTCTCGGGCTAATGTCACACAAAACAGTGTATGAAAGTAAACAAATAAAAGCATTCATAAGACTTATAGATGTAGTCTCTTCAAAATCTCTCTACATAACAAAGGATAGTTGTATAAATTCTATTAAAGGGTTTAAATCAAAATTTTGTACGATTAGATTAGATCACCAGAAGCAGGAGAGTAAGAATTTTTAATTTCGGCTGACCATTCCAACTTTACTGAATTGGTTGGGGTATGATTTAGCACTAAATGAAATGGCAGCTGTTTTTCTTATGCTTCGCACAAACCTTTGTGTATAAAGGATAAATTGAACGAATTGAAAATGTTAAAAAAGAATATGTTATATTAAAGGAAGTTTTACTTAGAAATAAAAATAGATTTTTACTTTTGGAAGCAATAGCAAGTTTTGCAAATTAACAGAACAGATCGAATTGATGAATACGTTTTTTATAATGAATATAGGAAAAGAATAATTAAAATATAGTAATTTGGATAAAAGTAGTTAAAATGAAAATACATTTGAGCATTAGAATTTAAAATTATTACATGGAATTGTTCTAAAAGGGCTTAATTGTTCAATCAAATTTTAATATTCATAACTAGGGGTCGGAAAATATGTGATTTGGTAAAAATCATATATTTTACCAAATTTCTGGAAATTCCTCCCATAATATCCCCGATTTGAAGGAATTCATATATTTTATTTTATTGAAAATCGAAATTATAATTAGATTTTGGCAAAATCGTATATAATCATATATTTGCCGATTTTTCGTCATATATTTTCCGACCCCTATTCATAACATTTGTAATTCAAGTTTTAACAAATAGTTTTGAGAACTTATTTAATCAAAACATGTTGTTTTAAATATACCAAATGATTAGGGTGTCGTTTCTGGACAATAAGACATCTCACCCATTATAAAACCATGTTTGTAAGACAATTGCAACACAAATGCATTTCATTTATTTAATAATCAAAATAAATCAGTTTTAAACAAATATTTTTATCTTTTCCTTTTAATAAAACTTTTGGCTAATTTATTAATTTATGAGTAGTTATGCTAATCACTAATATCATTTTTATTATTAATTGTTCTATTTCTATTCTTTATTTATAGACGTTTGCAAAACTATTCGTACGATATTGCAAAACTGTTCGTACGATATTGCAAAATTATTCGTACGGAAAATCGAAGAAATTTTTCGTGAATAAAATTTTTTTATGTTATTTTTATTTTCAAAAAAATAGTTGCGAATGGTGTTTTAAAGTGTATTGATAAAATTATGGGCACAATTTCCGAAGATAGACATGTAGTATTATTAGTTTCATATTTTGTAGGATTTTATATACAATATTTATTTTCAAAATTTAATATATAAGGGGACTATTATATATTTTAATTAAAAACGGTACTAGAAACCAACAATACCCAACCGCCAACGAGGCAAAGTAACCAGCATGTGGCTAGTGATTCCGATAGCGTTACCGTAAACTCACCCGTGGCATCGGAACCTGCCACAGGGCCAACACCCAATGCTAGACAACATCGGACTTATCGCAAGGTTCGGCCCCGCGAGCACGAACAAATGCTCGAATTGCGTAACGCGGGAGAGTCTTATGGTCAGATAGCCAGACGCCTGAGGAAATCTAAGAGTACCGTTGCAAGCGCCATAACTCGCAGTAGCCCAAGTGGCTTTAACGCGCAAGAAAGTATAGCACCGCAAACCAACACAGCTGCTCTTGGAACCGAAGGGGATGGTATATCGAGGCCGACAACAGGCATCGCGCAGGAGATCCTGCAGATACCTGGTAGGAGAACTGTGATCACGGCTGAAATAGGAAGGGAAATAGTGCGCTTGGTGGAAGAGGAGAATACAATAATACTGAC
>JASNJN010000022.1:0-11675 GCA_030180075.1 Mikrocytos mackini | reverse complement strand
TGGGTAGTAGGTCAGGGAAGTTGTAGGGARGTTGTAGCAGGTTGTAGCAGGTTGTAGCAAGTTGTAGCAAGTTGTAGAGAGAGTGTGGCTGGTGCGGCCAAAGAGTGAAGAGTTAGGAGTGTCCCGGTGGCAGCCGGGCGGGAGAGTGGTCTCGGTAAAGGCATGACCGAGTTATAAGTAATTATAACCGATATGTCAATTTAAAAAAAAAAAAGTTATATTTTATCAAATATCTCTTTATGTTTCTAGGTTATATAATTTGGATATTTACTCCAACAATCAATCAAACCCCGTCATCTTCTTATAGTCTTCTAATCGTCAAAATTTTATATATTCTTTATATGTGATCTCTTCTTCCTCTTTCAAACCACCAGTTCTATACACCTTCATATTATTTATAATTTCTAATATTCAACATTAATGTCTATGTATTAATTTTCATCTAGAGCGTCTGTATTCGATATGTAAGCTATATCTTCATGACTTCGGATACTAGCGAACTAATCAACATTTAGAGGTGTATTCTGTATTCTTTTCTTGAATGTGCCTGGTGAGGTTGTTTACTAATGAAATGAAGCCTAGACTGAACTGGAATGGATTGTCTTTAGAATGACATGTCTTATATCCTGAGGAATGACACATTGGTGTTTTATGGGAGTATATCGCCTTTTACAGTGCTTCGTGATTCATATGGGAAATTTGTTATTTTAGAATGATTCGTCTTCAAAAGCACACTTTTTTAAACTATTAAAAACGTCTTATTTGAAGCTAAAACACGATTAGAACCGTTTTCACGTGCTTTGGGTGGTCAAAAAGGTTAATCCCATATTTTGTAAATAATTTTTTTTTCGAAGGGGGACCCTTGCGCCCCCCTTCTCAAAAAAAAAATAAAATTCCTCTTTTTTCACCCATTTTTCGAAAAACAGCCTCCAAAAGATCCGGAAAACGTTTTTTGACCAATAAAACATTGAAACAAACATGTTACCACCTTTGTTTGATTTTTAAAATGTCCACATTTTTCTGAAAAAAGTGTGCGTTTGAGGATAAAACTTTTAGAATTTAAAATTTCAAAAATAATGTTTTCCGTTTATCAAGATTACAGGCATCTATATATGTCTAGCCTTTCTATGTTAATCATAAACATTTTCAAGAATAAGTTATGTTACTCAAATAAATGTTAATGGTCTTGCAAAATATTTTTGGCAATAAATCGATTCTATACCATAAATGATTAGTTTTCAGTTATTGTGATACTAATAGCAATGAAATTCGCTCCATGGTCGATATAGTTACATACATGCAAAGTTAGATTGAAATTTTCCGTTTATTTTATAAAAAGTAAAAATTGTAGAAAGAGTGCACCTAATGCATTTATACAGAATTTTTGTCTTTCCAAAAATTGGGGCTAGTACAGGGAGTGGGCTGTAATAATTTTAAAAATGTTATTTCTTTGTGGTCTATTTTATATAAAAATCGAGGGGTTTTAGATTCGAAAATTATAAAGCACTCAATCTTGTGGTTTGAATTTCATATACTAAGTTTGAATAATCATAGAGTTGCATGCCATTATTTGGATTTAGCCGCCGATTTATAATTACAGCCAAAAATTTTAGAGTCTCGTATAAAACAAGGTTGAAATTCGAAACCATTTTAAAATTCCAAATTATAACATATAAAAATGCTAAAACACAATTTGAGAAAATATTAATTAAAAATATTTTATTGACATCTTATAAATTTCTAGGACAAAAAAGATTCTCTCTCTATTGAGCGCATTCCTTTAATATCTAACATTTGATAACATTTGTGTTAATAACTTATAGTTATGATCACAACAGTGTCGTGTATTCTGCTCTATATATACCATAAGCGAGGTTATACAGGACAGGGTGGTTTTGGGGGCGACACTCATATGAGATGATTTTGAGCCGTATTCATTGTTCCCATTGACGAATCGCTACCTACATGAGAACATTGTGAATAACCCCATATGGAGTTATTTATAATGGCGGCAATAATTCGAAGATTCTCCGACCCAACAGCGTATACGGATGTTTCCTTAGATGTAGTGTGATTTACGAATCAGAGGTAATGCATAGGATTTTTGGAGAACTTAAAGTTTTGGGCTTTGATAGATTATATAAAACTTGGATCTAATTGTAGTCAATTCAACAATAATTTGGCATGTTCACGTGTATATAAACAGAGTTGAACATTTTCGACCCGATCGGATCGAAAATGACCGGGTTTGGTCCGTTTTCATAAAATTCACACTATTTATTAATTCATATTAAAGAATTAAAATGAAACATTTATAGGTAACTATATTGGTAAATGAGTAGACACTATATCTTTACTCCTTATTGTTCAAATTTTTACATTAGGTGAAAATGTTACAACTGTCAAATACATTAAATAATATTATAGATTTTGTTAGGATTTCTTTAAAATTAACCTATCTTCAAAGGTATAGAAATGGTTGAGTTTGCCATATCAAGAATAAAGAACTTGTATCTTTTCACATTCATCTAAGGATCTGGGATGTTCTATAAATCCCGACATATTAAGACAATTGAAATAAATTCTAAATTAAACAAAAAAGAAAAGGACAATGTTTGTATTATTTAGAATTGAATGAAAGTTATATATGATTATAAACTAACAAATAATTAATTCATCAATACGGTTTCATCTATCATTTCGATGTTCCGTTCGAAGTCCATATTTAATCAATTGTTATGGGAATTTTTCATTTCTTCAAGCTAGGAGTTAAGTAATAGTTTATGGAATAACTCGCTTTAAATACATCCCTAAAGGTTATAGATCTTGGTTGTAGGTTCACTTTGCCTCAAATTTCACAAATATGCCAAAACCCCCTTAAAATGTCACAACAAAGATTTTTATTTGTTTTATAATATTTTCCAAAGGAAACTAAGGTAAACTGAATGCACGGACGGTGTTTTAAACTTATATCACCTAATAATACACACCTTGTATAAATATGGTAGATTTCACATTAAAAACGATGTAAATAACACTATATGGTCGATAAAGAGTTATTTAACGATATGTCGCGTTTTGCGGGAAAATCTTGTGTTCTAGACATATATTTGTCAATTTTATGCCAAATCAGCAGAAACAAATTTGGGGCAAAATGAAACTGCCTTTATATCGCCCAAAATCAAAATTTTATTAAGAGTCTCGAGCCAAATGAAACTAATTGGTGTAAAACACAATCCGAGCCAACACAAAATGTTGGGTCACAGATAAAGACAATAAAATATACAAACATATCGAGAGACAGCGTTAACAGTTTCTAATAAATTCTCAGCACAGGAATATGGGTGAAAGGCGACTGAAAAGCGCCCTTGCCATTTCTTCTGGAAATGATAGCGATCGCCCATGTTAGAAAATTTATTGAACTGTTGAAAGTGATAATGTCCAGTAAGGGGCTTGTCGAATATGTATATATATAATAGAAAAGTAAATATCCCAAACTTGTGGAAATCTAGATCAGATTTAGGGTTACCATTAGAACTTTCGAAATGATCAAGTTTAGACTATAACACCATTAATTATTTCGACAAATCCCCAAATTCAATCTACCTAGTAAAATAAGGTTGATTTTCCAATGAGTGACTATATGGTTCAAGCATATACGTAAAATAAAACTGAAATAAATGTTTTTATTAAATAAGAGATGTGATAAATATTTGAAATCAATTATTGTGATATAAAACAAATCTGATTTGATTTTATAATTACATGGGAATAAGAACAAATCACTATCATAAAGACAGAAATAAGTAACGTACTTTATAGGACTCAACTTCATTTGACCTGATTTTTTTACACTTTTCCTGAAATTTTAACAAAATTTCTTATGTAATTCATTTTCCCTGAAACTTTGCATAAATCCTGAACTTATCATCACATCACTTTTATTTATTATTGTTTTTGTTAAATGTTGTTATTTGGATCTAAAAATTCATATTCTTTATTAAAATATTGAAACCATTTTATAGCATAGTTTAAAGTGCGCGATGGTTATTATGAAGGATTTTTGGTTTTAATGCCGGACGTTACAATATAAATTTTAAGACTATAGTTTAAATTGTTATAAAACCTATGTATGTATCCAAAACCAAATTATAACGCAAACCGTGTTTTATAGGATATAAAGGGAAGCTTGATGATTCATATTTTTTATTTAAAATTTTAAATTATTTAATGAGTTAAGTTTGCTAGATAAAGTTGCCAATAATAACATCATTAATAGTATTGAATGTTTTTATTTGCTATGGAAATAATAACTAATTATATTTTGTATATATTAAAAATAATTATGGAAAACAAGTTTACATTTTCTAATTCTTATAGGGAAAGACTAATAGGAAGCAAAGTATTAAACGACCCTGAGATAAAAGATCTACAAACTGCGGTCGAACTTATTTTATCCAGTGACCATACCAGAAGGTTGGCAATATACCGAAATATAAACAGGTATGTTATGCCAAGTATTTCCTATAACTTTGTTAGTAACATTCTCGACAAACCAATTTATTTTTCGCTTGTTGATGAAACTGAAATGTTAGGATTAGTTGGGATTTTTATGGGGTTAAAAGAAGTGACGAATGGTAGAAACATTCGTAGTTTTAGGTTTTATTGCCGCAACTACAAGAAAATAGGATGCCCATTTAAGTGCAACCTGACGAGGAAATTAGACCAAGACCATTATTCACTCATATGCTCCTCGACACACGCACTCACATGTCAAACACATCTAGATTATCCCAAATATATGTTTAAAGCTATGGCAAAACAATATTTAATTTCTGAAAATGGGCCAGGGCTCAATACCCTGGCTCAGCAATATCGTAAACATTATCCCAACCACAACTTTGTTTATTCATTCGTACACAAATTACAAGCTCAGATCAAGAAAAACACAGACCCTACAAAGTTGACCAAGGATGAAATTAGAAATTTAATTAACAGCTACAAACCGACAGACACTCATTCTATGTTTCCAATTTCCTACGAAACAAACGGAGAGGCATTCCACATACAACTTTCTTCTGAACATCTACTCCAAAGACTTCCCGAAGATTTGCCCATTGCGCTTGATTCGACATTTAAATTTTGCTCTTACAATCTAATATTGGTCGTTCTGGGATATATCTGTCCAATAAGTCGCTTCAGACTAGTATCTTTAACTATCGCGCGCTCAGAATCGGCAGATATGTTGACAGCCGTATTTAGTGGGTTGAATAGATGGTTACAGACTAAGCGCAATTTAAAATTCTCACCTTCCTTTGCAATGGCAGATAATTCAGCCGCTATTACTTCCGCATTGTCCACTTCGTTATCACAAACAACTCGGCTTAATTGCTGGTTCCACTCTATAAGGGCAATTTTTAAGTTTTTACCCAAAAGAGAACAAAGACAAAACGCCAATATTAAATTCGATATCATTCAGCTTCAAAAGTCGTTTTCAAAAATAATTTTTGAAAAGGCGATTAAAGCGTTCATCAGGATTTACGGAAATTTTCCGATCTATAATGAGTTTTTACGGGCATTTGTGAGTAACTATGTGGATAAAAATGACAATTGGTGTAGAGGAGCCAACAATCATATAAGCTCTTCCAACAATTACGTTGAAGGGTACAACAGCCACCTAAAACGGAACCATCTAAATAAAAACAAAATTGGACTTCCCGAGACACTTAGACGACTTGAAAACGTAGTAAAAGAAAGCTACCAACATGCAAACAGCCAAATACATGGTGACGAACTTGTCTACACAAAGAAAGAAGATAAAATGGCCTCACACACTTTTGATATTCTCGGGGACCATGGGGATTATTGCCTTTACCTCGTAAACCACCTAACCTATGGTGACGATAGAACAGAGAGCGAAAATGAATCCACAAGCTTCTATAACTCCTATATTCTCATAGATGAAGGATTGTCTAGGGGCCGTATCAAATCCTTATTAATAAGTAATAATAGCCACTTTGAGGATTTTAATGAATACAAGGCTTTATTAAAGGTTACTCTCATTGGAAAGAAACTGAATTCGAGCAAAGGATGGAATGATTATTGGTGCACATGCCAGGATTACTTCAAATCCAAACGATGCGATCACATTTATGAATTTGCATATGAAGTGTTTGGGGATACCGGTTTATTGTTCTATGCTTTTAACTAATTATATAAAGAATTATTATTATTATTCGTTGTTTAAACATTTTATTTTAACATAACATATAAAGAGTCTCATATTCATAATATATAATTAACATGCGGAAAAAATTGTGCACAACATAAGATACTACAATATCCTGATTTCATTTCACAATTTTAGTCTTTTGTAATTTAATGCTTTCGTTAAAATCTTTAATAGAAAATACTACCTGGTATTAGTTGATTTTCTTTGTTTAGAAATGCCTGTTCTTGGATTTGTGTTAATAAAATAGCCTCAAATCGATATTTTGTACATAATACATTCTCTGATAGCCTTCCTATTAAATAAGTAAATTTCTTGTTATCTGATCCTTTGGCAATTAAAATATCTCCATTGATTCAGTTGTATTCTATGTCAAATGAATATCCTATAAATAGTTGACTGAGTGTGTATTGTTACATCAAACTAATGTTGTAACTTTAAATAGTTCTATGATTTCTAAGTCGAAATATTTGTTAAATGAATTGGCACTTCACTGGGTGGACTTTTATTGTAAGCGAAGCGATCTTTAACATTGATTTAATATAGATTAATAACCTTTTCCTAACTGAATTATACCTATATTTCGTTTATAGGCATTTCATTTCATGTTTTAGGTTTAGTTTGTGTTGAATTTTCTTTTATTTAGATTCTTATTATAATTAGTAACTACAACACTTCAGGGAGTAGTTATTTAGAAGTAAGTCGAAATACCAATACTTTCACATTCTGTGTTTAATTTTATAATCTTTGTTTAAGAAGGGGAGGGCTAGCATAATGATATCCATGAAGAAATAAACTTGTAAAGAACAACCATCTGTCTTCTTGTTGATATTTTTATGTTCGGGGTTTAAAGACTAGTGTTTTGACCATATAAGACGATTTTGTTTTATCTGGTGTGGGGAATAAGATTAGAAGCTTTAAATGGAGTATTTGGATATGTAACTAAAGCATAAGTTCGCTCTGTGTATGTAAAAATGTGTTATGTTTTGTGATTGGTGATATTAATGAGTTTTATCCTCTGTAGAGTACGTATTACTTTGTTGTTGTCTCTAGAAATAATAAAATTTGAAATTAAAGAATACTGAATACAAGAACACACAAGAAGGAAAACTTAGCTAGATCAACTACTGACCCACATTCATGCCCTAATACTATCTGCAATATTATTGGAAATGAACAATACTGTGGGTTTTCGATCGACGTGAACTGGGCTTTCTATCACATACTGTAACGTTTCTTAGATCAAACCAAACACAAATGAAGTAATAAAGATGATGAACTAGGACATGAGCGAGGCCATCTCTCACATTATGTTATATGAGCAACAAAGATCGATGTTCGCAAGAAAAGAAGCGCGGGACACACTAGAAAAAGAAGAGAATAATCCGTATGGCGCCGAACATTTAATGGGCGGCAAATTTAGAAGAACATAGTAAAGAAAAATCCTGCCAATGATCTTTAAACTGCTGTCAGCACCCAATAGCAAACCACGTTCAATGAAAAGTAGGAGAAAGTCGAGATTAAATCAAAACGGGGCGTGATAAAATTGACGGAGATTAGTTCTACTATGTTGAAGCACTTAAATAACAACGAAGAGAGGGCATTGGGAACTAGTTTATCAAGTCGTTCACACTTTGCTCGTTGACTTCAACAAATTATATAAGTAACTCGAATGGAAGATGGGAGAATTTATTGCATGAAATGTTCTAAGAATGTTCAACGAGTTCACTTCATAAAACACGACAGTTATGTTTGATGGGAAAACAGAACAGAGGTTAATCACTAATATAACCTATGAGGGATAAAATTCGATTTCAACATTGATTATTTAAGCTATGTGTTCTTTGACGTTACATCTTCGCATAGAAACGCCAACTTGAGGACTGGACTTCAATAACTACTTGTTTGTTAGCAAAATAGACCTCAATAAAACAGACATATCCAAAAATGAACTCACCTATTTTATATTTGAAGTAAATAAAGTTAAGATGAAACTGAACAAAAATAGGACCAAGTTCAAGATTATCACAAATGGTTCGAAGAACGAAGTACAGATAACCAGGGTAAAGTTCGGAAATGTGTTTATGAAGATGATGAAAAAAAGACTGGAAAGCACAATAAACAAAGTTTTGAAAGGGCTGGTATTGAGAAGGATAAGTCCCCAAATCTAGCTACTGCGTGCGTTTACAAAGATACTCTGCGTTTCTTAGAATAGTCAAAAACGCATGAATGTCAAACCCTATGTAAAGATTATTCAAACAAACTATGAAATATCAAACCGGAACATAGGGAGTCATATTGAACATGATCAGATTAATACAGGCACATTAAAAAACTTAATACTATTAGGCATTGAAACTATGAGTTTGGATAATCCGACACCAAGAAAATAGTACAAACCATAGTCAGTATAATTGAAGAGATCCAATAAACAAGAAGTATACGTTCATAATGTTCTCTTAATAGCAGAAAATGGCGATTATAGTAACATGCTCGATGCACAACCAAATAACCCAAAGAACAACAACTCATTGGAAAGTTCAACTTTGCAGATTTAAAAGAACCACTGCCAGATTGATATGATATCCATAGTATACATCAATAATATTGTAAATGCGGTAAAATACGAGAATGGTAAGACCAAAAGGGAACTATCGTTCTGAACAAGGTAAGAAGTATTAATTAAAATAAGGAGGAATCATACGGGAATTTAAAGAAAAGGGGGAGCTTGTTAAACAGGAAGTGAGCTCATCAATACAAATCTGAACACAATTACAAGAAAACCAGATATGGCTTAAACAGGCTTTATACATCACACAAGAACAAAAAATACACCATAGCTTGGTAATTAGATGGTAACTATTCGAATAAAACTCAGTTTTTAAGTAATTAATAACAAAAATCCATAATTATTTTTACAATATTTTATTACATTAATACAGGCAGACCCCGTTAGTATGAACTTCGTTTAACAAGAATTTTACAGATAAATTGATTTGGTTTGATTGAAATAATATATAGATTAACAGCCTTACTAATTATTTATATTTTAACGGTATATAGTCCATATATCGAACATGAACACCATATCTGTATATTTGCTCCACTGGTTTAATCGATTTTCGTTTACAACAATTATAAAATTTTAAATTCACAAAAAAATTCGGCCAGAAAACGCCTTGAGAGAGTCTTTGTATTCGTTTTAGAAGGTTCTTTAAATATTAGATTGAGTAGAGGCGGAATAGCAGCAAACAACCAATGCCGTCGATTAGGATGTCGATTTTTTGATAGTATCAACTGAATGATTTAAAAGAAAGCAGTATGATGGTGTATTGTGAAAAAACATGAATATATTCTTACTTCGAGATCCATCGGTCCTTAAACCCCCGTCTTTGTGGTACCCAGAAAAGATAGCACCAATCTCAGTTTATAACGGCAGGAATTATTACAAGAAGGACCGCCGCAAAAGTTTTACATTGGATAAAGATACTGTGGTATATGGGTGGCGATTTGGTCGGTATAGATGTACAACACAAATTAGAAAGACGACAGCACGTATATCCATCATGTTATTGACAACAAACTATTTATATGAAAATGGTTAACTTAGCCAGGATATTGAAAGCATACCGTCCGTGAAAACCGGGACAGTCTTGGTTTGAAATTACAACATGAACAGATTGCAGACTAAAACATTGTAATCCAACCTTAATTTCTATCAAGATACAGTTTAATATTCATTACTCCCGAGTAGAAAACAAAGAAAATGTAGGGAATTGTGTATTTATATTTTATATGTATAAGGGGATACATCCGAAAATTGGGAGAAAAATTAAAAGCATTTGTATCTTTGAATGTGTTGGTAAAATACGTTCGAGACAATATTACCCCAGCTTAGACAGGGATCAGCCGAGTATATACCCAACAGATATGTATACTTAGCAATGAGAATACGATATACTGCACAATTCCCATTACTATCAAAACTTAAAACAAAAGTCAAGGTAAATGAAAAATGGTTAAAATTGAGTTCGATGATTGATTCAGTAAACAATACAGTGAACAAGAAGTGGTATATTTGTCCATAGCATACACATTAAAATAAATGCTAAATAATCAGAGAAATATGCATTTTATATTGCTCGTTTAAAAAGGGTAAACTAAAACTTAGAAGAATATTTAAAATAATTTGAAAACAATTTGGTGCAAGAGGAACAATGAAGAAACAACTTTTATACGAAGACATGTGAAAATGCGCAAAATAAATCACTCATATTTGGGTTGATTATTTAAGAAGTCATTAAAGGAAATATATTAAACTCTGTTTAAATAAAAAGAATTAAATAAACAATATTTATGTCCTTTTCATATATTAAAAATGGTTTTAAAGTGTTACAATTGTATATACTTCGTAAACATGAAATACTCATATATAAAAATTAATAGAATGCTTAGAATAATAGATAAAACCGAAGTTTCCCATTTCCCGGAAAATTTAAAACCACGGGAATCCATTTTTCATTTCTCCGGAATCGAGAAATGATTTTTTTCACTATAATTTAGTCAAATCCAAATGTGTGAATTTTGGGCAAAATTCTGAAATCGAAATTTCCTCATATTAGTTATCAGAAAATGTATTTTATATGGTCTAACTCGTATGTTCATTATTGTACTTATCTTTAAATTCTAAATTATAATAAACAATGTCTTATTTTCCAAATTTAGATTTCCCAGATTTTAATTTGGTATTTTGTGAAATATAGAATGTGGTTTCCCGGTTATCGGGAAATCCGTTCCCGATAGGGTTTCCCATGGCCGGTTCCGGGTAATTGCAGTAATATGTCATTTTAAGTACTCTTATTCTACAAAAACTTCTGAAAATCGTTCTATGTGTTTATCTCGACGAGATCAATATTTTAAACCAAATTGCAACATATTATTTTCAATATTTTAAACATATTTTATATTATACATTATTTATTTTAAACAAATTTTCAACCATCCGAATATCAGGTGATTGAAATTTAAGTCGCATACAACCATCTTTTTTATTTTAAATACCATATAATAAAAATATAGGAGAAATTGGGTTTGTTATTTATTTTGTAGTTCATACCATAGATGGGCATTTTTTAGCCAGTCATTCGCTAAAAAGTTTTCGAGGTTAAAAAGTTTTTTGGCAAAATGGAGGATCTACTAATTTCCATTTTTTGGCAAATCGGCGATTTCGTCAAAAAACAAAATTTGCCAAAAACTATTTTTTGCCAGTCAATTGATTTGGCAATGACTAATCGTGTTTTTTGCAGTGATTACTTTAGAATTAAAAAAACAATTTTTGCAAAAAAACTCCTAAAAAAAGATCTTTTTAGCACGTTCTTGCCAAATTCCAAAATGCGTTTTTCGCAAATTAAGTTCGGAACTGTTTTGCCAAAAAACCCGGATTGAC